>JBBPKC010000013.1:19402-47569 GCA_038089055.1 Tylopilus aff. balloui | reverse complement strand
TTGGTGTTCACACGCGCGGTGCCCTCGACGTCTTCAAGGTCACATACCTTTTGCTTCCCATAGTCTTCTCTCATCTCGCATATAGGGTCCCACTTTCACTGCAGACACTGTATTTGGTCGTGATGGCTTTCTCTTTGGTGCCGAGGCTGCTTACAATGTCACCGAGGGCAAGATCACCCGCTATTCTGCCGCTGTCGGCTACAATGCCCCCGAGTACGCCCTCACCGTTCACGGCCTCAACAACCTCAACACTTTCTCCGCGAGCTACTACCACCGTGTCAGTCCCGACGTCGAAGCTGGTGCCAAGGCGGTTTACGACACCAAGTCACCAACCTCGGGTGTTGCTCTCGAAGTCGGTGCCAAGGCGTAAGTCCCATTGACGCGTATTGCATCATATCCCGGATCAACCCTATTCGTCTCTCCAGCTTCCTCGATTCTGCTGCGTTCGTCAAGGCCAAGATCAACAACTCGGGTGTTCTTGCTCTTGGTACGTCCTACCCTATTACTCACTTTCTCGTAAAACTCACAAGGAATGCAGGCTACACGCAGACGCTCCGGCCAGGTGTCAAGGCCTCGTTCGGTCTTGCTCTTGATACTCAACGACTGAACGACGTCGCACCCACCGGCCCTGCCCACAAGGTTGGCGCTTCCATCACCTTCGACGCGTAAAATTATCTCGTAGCGTAATTGGTGACGCCTCACTGCATTCATAATGCATATGTTGAAAAAAAAAACGTGTCGTGAGCCTGGACTGTAATGCTGGATGGATGCGCGAAAACATGAATACTATAACCAGCCAACGTAGATGATCCAAATGCTGTGTACACGTCGGGTCTCGCGCACACTGCAGCTCGGTAGGAGCCAGAGGTGTCATGCGAATACGTCATGAAGCCATGTTTCAAAGTCATACTCTGGTTCTCCAGCTTCATTCTTGGATGAAGGTAGCACCTCCTGTAGATAATCGACAGCACTGACAGGTAGCTGAGCTAACTTCAAATCCAGCTCGGTCACGTATGGCTATAAGTCGTCTAGAAGAAAGTTCACCGCAAAAATGCCTGTAGAACTTGCCTTATCCCCTGCAATTCCGCGGAAAGATTCTCGAAGCTGTTCTCGCGAAGTTTGGTCTTCAGTGATATTCACCTGAGCCAGCAATCTTCAGCGCTCTTACCAAGCCAGGTTGGGATGGCGTACGCATACCAAAAGGTTGATGAACGCTTCAAACGTTACCGCCCCGTAGTCTTGCACGAGCTGGTCGTAAATATAGACAAAGTCTTCGTTCTGCTTTCCCGTTCATAATTCCATAATCTGCAAGTCAAGTGTTGCGTACCGAGAATACCACGCCAAGACTGGCCAGAGCTGCAATAAACTCCGACAGGTTCAGAGTATTCGTCTCGTCTCGGTCAAAGTACCGGAACGTGCTTTCGAATTGTTCCAGCTGGGCTGGGGTCAAGTTGGTCATGTTTCTCGATACGATCTGCTGCGCGTCAGCACACCGTGTGGTACGAGGGACAGCGAGAGGGAATACGTGCTTGATTGTCAATGAAAGATATCTTTTTGGCGATGGCCTGAGTGACAAGTTCGAGTTCGAAGTCGAGGTCTTGCCAAGTAAACACGGTGTAGTCGTTTTCCTCGACATTGGCTTCGGTACAATCATTCCCGGCCTTCGCTACACGAGCTAAAGTATCGGCCAGGTCAGGAACTCGAATTTGTATCGTCCGTACTTGCTCTTGCTGCTCCTTGGGGAGATAAAGTCGCTGGTCAAACAGTGAAACCGGAGAAAGCAGCACGGTAAACCTCTAACGGCCCCTCGACACTAGCGAGATCAAGCGAGACGGCACGTAGGCGCTGCGAAAAGTCGTTGGCGAGATCTGCAAATCGTTGCCGTAGAGATTCCTTGATCCTAAGAATCGTGAGATATCGCAGCACACGCTGAGAGTATCGCGCATACTGCCGTATTTGTGCATTTATTGACCGAGAACGCTTTGCCTCCGAGGTTAGAAGTTCATTCCATGCGTCGCCTATATCCTAATAATTTCCGCGTGAGCGGCGCATGAAGAAAGCTTCAGCTCTGCTAACCGAAAGCGAGAGTCCCACAGGAGGGACATATTCTCTCAATCCATATGTCCGAAGTTTCGTTTGGATATTGCCAAAGAGGGTGGTAACATCTTGTCGTTCAGCAACCCAAAGGCGTTTCGTCGTTTGTTTATATGTCGTAAAAGCTGAGGATTGCCCCTTGGCATCCGTGTATGTACCGGTGAACCTACTTGCCCCCCACTGTTCCTGAATTTCGGCCAGTGCACAGAGTAACTTTGGATGTCAATTAGACTAAAGCGGAAGAGATTCGATAAACCCAGCGAACATTGCGAGCCCTGCGCTCATAATCATTCTTGCTGGTCCACACCGATTGCATAAGTTCCGCAAATTTCTCAACACGACGGGAGTCCGTTTCCGCCTGATCTACACAAATGATTCGTGAATGACATGATTTTCGAGATCCTGATAACTGACCCATCGTGGAGAAAGCATGAAAGTAGCTGGCAATATAAGTCATAACGCTACGTTCGTCTGGGCGCTCCGAATCACAGAGATCTTCGACTTCAAGCAGTTGCTGGGAGGGGAGCTATAATAACAGTGCCAAATCAAGATAGGACAACACTGACTGGGATGCCGAGATGATCAACCGCAACCTGGAATGCCAGGCGAGTATTTCCGTGCCGATCAGACTGTGCTGATGTCAGTCTCGGAAAATGGGGTGAAAAGAAGTGCCCTTACTTTGTCCAGCTTGTCATAATCTAGAAGGTCCGGGCGATGACAATGAATAAGTGCACATCTAGAATGGATGAGTTAGGCATTTAGGCGAAGGGGCACGAAATCTTACAATGCAAGTCCATCAGACCAGCTAGTAGAAAAGTCTTGGACGTCGATTTCTTTATACGGGGCCGTTTTTCGCTGACACCAAAGTAAAAGCCCCTCCTTGGCTGAGAGACCCTCCGCGCTTGGAGTGACGCTCAGTAAATTGCTATCCGGTGCGCTGCGGAGCACTCACCTGATGTCCGCGATCGTGAAACGTAGGACCAAGGTCCATATCATTCCCAGAATAAGCTTTAAGTTACCATCCATGATATCTATACTCGAAGCTGATGAGCAATAGTCGTGCTATAATTTGTTTAAGGCGACGGTACCTTCAGGACCAATGTTGGTCAGTTTGATGCCCCTCTGTCTGATGAATTCCAACGCCTTGTTCACGTTCTCTGCTTTTTGGACGCGCATTCTCGGGTTTTTGTTATATCTTCCGAGCGAGGTATCACCTAAAAGTGGCTCAAGCCTCGACAGCACGCAGGAAATACGTGACAGTTACCCATGATCTCCTGTTGTGCTGAGACGTGAACAACCATGCCGCGAAACGCGATACGATAGTGGAACGAACCATCAACTGGATCAAGCGCACGCCATCGGAGAGATCCTGCACGAGCGAGTGCATGGGCGGGTATCCGTTGGCCTCCAGCTTTGTGTTGAGCCTGGATATCGGGTGTAGGGATGCGGGCTGACGATGCATAACATGGATGAGCGCACCATTTGCAAAATGTTCGTTCTTGGGTCGAGTCCATGGAGATTTGGGGGTTGAGTGGCAGAAACCGCGACCAAGTAAGCAAAGGGAGATCTCTGAAGTAGGAAGATTGGGTGTTGGAGCCAAGGAGAAGAGACTTCCGGTAGTGGCAACTTTAGTCGGACGCGACGCGTGCAACTTCATCCCCAACCACCACCATCATGGCCACAACCCAGTTCGACCACATATATCACGGCCTAGCGACAGAAGTCGGAAGTACGTATCGTTGCCTCTGAGCACCGATTTCGACTCATGGCCACCCCCAGAATTGCGACTCGCGAGCAGTGGTATGGCCTGGAAAGGCGAAGAAAACGAAGCAGTGACAGCGATACCCGCAGACGAGATCAAATGGGCCCAATGGTTCCGCGCTGCGAGACACTTTCAACTCAGGGTCGGACTCAAGGACAGACGGAGAGAGACGTTTGATGGTTTCGTGCGCGAGGTGCGCCGAAAGCCACCGCTCTGCGAAGGAAGAACCTAACGAACGCTTGTTGTATCAGGATCACGACAGACTCGCGAGTTTACTCAAGCAGCACTTTGGCGTGACGTTGGAGATGAAGGATGTATCGTTCAAAGGGTGGAACTGGGGAGTCACCGATATCCAAGGTTTGCATTGACAGGATACGTGTGATGACCTGCCAGTACTCATTTTTTCTTAGGACAAGACCTGGTTTTCCTAGTGTCAAATAAGACCGCATTCGAGCTACCTTTGAAGCAGGTCGCTAATTCCAACATTGCCGGGAGGACAGAGGTATCCCTCGAATTCGTTCCCTCGTCGTCCAGCGGTAATAAGCCTTCAAGAAGTGCCCCGGATGAGATGGTCGAGATCCGCTTTTACGTCCCTGGCACTCACACGAAACTTCGCGATTCTGAAGCTGGCTCGCAAAAGTCCGATGCGGAGGATGAGGACGGTGAGGAAGTCAGCGCAGCTCAGGCTTTCCACGACGCTGTCAAAGACAAGGCCGAAATCGGACAAGTATCCGGCGATCTCGTTCTGAGCTTCGAGGAAGTGCTTGTGCTCACGCCTCGTGGACGTTACGATGTGGACATGTTTCTTGACTTTCTGCGACTCCGCGGCAAGACGTACGATTACAAAATTCTTTATTCAAGCATATCAAGGTTATTCCTGCTCCCCAAAGATGACCAACATGTTCTTTTTATTGTGAGCGTCCCTCATCATTCGAATACGACATTCCAACCATGAGTAGCTCGGTCTTAGTACCCCAATAAGACAAGGCCAGACCAGATATCAATATTTGGTCATGCAATTCGCGCGAGAGGAAGAGACGACCGCCGAACTAAATATGTCCGAGTGCGTTCATAACTGCTTGGCTCCTATCGTTCAAGGCTAATAGAACCCGCTAGAGAGGATATCGCGAAATATGATAGACTAAAAAAGAACTATGAAGACCCAACGTTCGAAGTCGTGTCGGGCGTCTTCCGCGCATTATCAAAGAAGAAAATAATTGGTTCTGGCGCCTTCCAAAGGTAAAACGTTTCTTCATTTTCTCTTGACATCCTCAAATATGTAATGGCAGCCGCGATGGGCATCCTGGCATCAAAGCCAATCTCAAGGCGGTTCAAGGCGATCTATTCATGCTTGAAAAATACATATTTTTCGTGTCCAAACAGCCCACGCTCGTTGAGCTCTCTGACATCCACCAGTGCGTCTTTTCTCGCGTTGGCGCAAGCATGGGCGCGAGTGCCGCGCGCACGTTTGACTTCAAGATCGTCACCAAGAGCGGGCCGGAATACACCTTTACTTCGATCAACAAAGAAGAGCATGAACCCGTGGAAACGTTCCTCAAGGATAAAAAAATCAAGATCAAGAACGAGATGGTGGCCGACGTAGAAATGATGATGGCCGCCGCCGCCGACGATTCGGACGAGGAGATGCAAAGCGTTGCGAGCAGTGGTGACGAACGACCGAAGCCCCGAGTCGGGGGAGACGAAAACGACAGTGAGGAAGGTTGGTGGTCATCACCAAGCGTCTCGGGGAGGCCTTGCTCATGCCGTTGGCGTAGATGAGGACTTCCAGGCCTCGTCGAGCGACGAAGGTTCGCCCAGCGAGAGCGGGTCTGAATCTGGAGGCGGCGTAACAGCGTCGGACGCGAGTGGTGACCGAGAGTTGACCAAGGCTGCAAAAGATGGAAAGAAGAAGCTTACCAAGAAAAAGGCCAAAGCACGAGCAGACGGGAGCGACGTAGAAGACGAGGCCAAAAAGAAGCCCGTTAAGCCCAAACCCAAAACTAAAGCAAAGGACGAGGAGAACGAAGCGATGGACGTCGACGACGATGAAAAGGCAAAGCCCAAGCCCAAGCCCAAGCCCAAAGTTAAGGAGGGCGCTGACGACGAGCCAGCTAAAAAGAAGCAAAAGACGTCGGCTTGACATTCGCTTATGTCTGTATTGGATTGTCTTATTCCTCGCTCTCGCTATCCATACATTGTTTGTAACATTTCAGACTACAATAGACACAAGCATAGTCCGCGATTAAGACAAGTTACGGTTTGACGGTATATAGATAGAGCCGTAAGAGCAAGTACGACGCCTCACGGTTGTGCATCCCCTTTGCGTTTAGCCAAAAGGGAGCCAGGCTCAAAGGCGACATTGTCGGTTGGGGCCTGGCTGAATGGAGGTGGTACATTGACTAGAGGTTGTGCGGGACGACTGGATACAGATTGTTTTCTGGTTCGGGAACGTGTAAGTAGTTTGGCTTGGGAGAGTGCTTCTCCGGATTTGGCAAAGAGTACATTGCGCTCCTGGAAGAGAACGTACGACTGGAAACGATGAGCAATTTCAGTTGGATCGAAAAGCGTCCAGCTTGCTTACACGAGCGACGAGTATGGCTCGCATCCACTGTTCGCCATCCCTGGGGTTGCAAGAGAATACGTGAAGATAGTCCGCAGCGTTTTCAAATAACGAAAGATGGTCAGTGGACTTGATGGCAAACACGAACGCCTTGGGTGACTTGTGTCGCCGCGTTACATAGTAGGCATCAAAGTTGGACAATGAACACAGAAAAACTTCGTCCTTGCCCTAAGCTTGGATGAGTGATGCAATCAAGCCGACTTCGTGACATCGAAACGTTACCGTGTCCCGCTTCGATAACCACAAACCGTGTTCACGAAGTTCCATCCAACGCTTGTTCCATTTCCCTCGTTTGCTCTCCCATTCGACCCAGCCGCGATAGGTAGGGGAGCTGGTGGGCAAAGCCTGTGTCGAATCGGTAAGCAAGGTTCGTACGACTACCCCGGAACGACTGACAGAACGACCCAATAATTGCGTTAGGGGGGTTTGCTTGATAACGAAAGCATTCAGCAATTTGTCCTTGTTCCACGAGGCAGAAACATCAGCCAGGAGCTCATAATCCCGCACAGGACGTTCTGATATCATTTCAGCGGGGAGAATAGAGGCTAAATAAGAGTTCCTACCCATGCCGTAGTCTTGAGCCAGCTCAAAAACCATCCATGACCCGGATCTATCCAGCATGCCTTGCCTTGCTACCGTATCTATCACGTCTCCGGCGTTTGTGGCAGGCGTGATCTCTACCATATTAAACCGCTGCATGTCCCCGATGAAGATTCTTTGCTGTACCACAGGCCCCTTGAATATGTGTTGCGGCGGTGTAGAATCAGAGATTGGCAACGGAGGCACAGATGGTCGTTGCACCGCTCGCTGAGTCGCATCGTTTTCTCTGTCTATAGACGATCGAGGAACGCTCGCCGAAGGCTGTCGGCCGTCCTCACTGACACGACCCGAGTTGGGGTGCTGTTCTAGAGCAACATCACGTCCAGCGCGTGCGGTGCGGCTAGAAGCGGCTGCTGTTGCGCTGCGTCCTAACCGAGGAGCTGATGTTTGGTCGATAGGCGACCGTGATGTTTCGGAATGCCTCCCGTCAGGACGATGAAAGGGGCGCATGGAGCTCGGTTGTGATGTTGTCTCAGGGGGCCTGGAAGTTTTCTGCTGTAGGTAGGCTGCGTGGTCTGTGTACTTGCTTCGAGACGAACTTCGAGAGATAGCACTGCTATAACCGGGCACCCGAGAGGTGTTGGTAGGCACTGAATTATCATGGGTCAGGAGAGCCGCCGGAGATTGTGTGCGAGAACAAGTCTGGAGGTTCAAGAGCTTTCTAGTCAAGTCTTCAACTGGAAACGCCTCCATGGCACTGGCTTGTGAACCCGAGACAGGTGCCGGTGCAGCAGACACGGACCGTTTTCGAAATCTGGCTGGTAGGGCTGGCGCGGAGAGAGGATCTGCCAGAGGGCAAGGTAAAGGAGGATCTGGGGCCCTTCGAGAACTCCTGGCGCGCTCCAACCTTCGCTGTTGCCGTTCGTCATGTAATTGCTTTCGAATTGACTTTTGAGCGGACAAGGCGGTAGGCACTCGTTGGGCTAGAGGAACGTCATCATCTGAACCACCACCGACTTTTGAATGGCGTGAACGTGCACGAGAACGCGGACGTGATGGAGGGCCATTCGACATGCCGTCGAGGCTGTAATAGACCGTGATACTATCCGCGTCATCGTCTGAGGATGAGGTGTCGTCTAGGGTGCTCGAGACCGACGAGCGGGGTTTACCTCGACGTGCCTTGTCCCTATCGTTGTCACCGTCCGCAGCGTCAGGACGGCGTATGGCGGAGGCTTGACGACCAGAGTAACCTCCATCGGGTCTAGTTACTTCCCTTTCTGTAGCATTGCCTCGGCGGCTACACTGACTTTCAGGCACACGTGGATGTCCACGCCACCCGTCACCAGCTCGCGGCGAGCGAAGAGTCGGAGATGGTATGGTGTGAGGGGTGGACTGGGCGCAATCGGGAGGGATGTTCAACTTAGGCATAGAGTCGGGGGATGAGGCGGTTTGAAGGTCGACGGGGTCGTAAAGAGAGGTATATGGTGTGGCGGTGACGTTGGGAGGGGCGTGGTGTCTTGGTTTGGCAGCGGCGGAGGACTCGAGGTCCGAATCGGAATCGGACGGGTCAGAAAATGATTTAGTGTAGTAGTCAAAGTCCGAGTGATAGCTGAGAGGGTCGTCTTCTTCAGCAGTGTCATGGTCGGCGTGGAAACTGGTGGTCGTAGGGTGGTCGTGGCTGTCCATGAAGTCGACGGAAGGTTGTGGAGAGGACGAGGAGCGTGAGAGAGTGGACGAAGAGTGGTCGGAAAGGGATGGGAGAGAGTCCGTATCGGCGTCGTCGCTAGACAGTGAACGTGAGCAAGACGTTTCATCGGTAGCGACGTCGTTAATCGTTTCTGGGTCGTGAGTATTAATGGTAGGATCGCCTGGCGGTTTGGTGGTGGAAGGCGTGCTTCTGGTGAGCAGGATGAACTCGGCGCTCAAATCCATGTCCCAAGGCTCGTGGGGCAAACGCGCACCGGGAGTACCCTTTCTGATCTATGAACGGTGCGTGTTAGCGTCGGAGATGGACGGAATGAAGGGTGGCACCTTGCTGGTGGGAATGGACATGTTCATCTGAGCGAGGGTGTACAAAGAGGGCAAGGACGGACGGGTCGCGATTGCTGGCCTAGTGTGCGCGGGACGGACTTGGCCATGACCGGAGGATCTGGGACGAGCGAGGGACGGTTTTGGTGCGCGCTGAAGAGGCTGGGATGGCGAGTGGGGGGAGTGCGAGATGGCGACGCAACAAGTCAAGTTGGCGAACGGGTCGTCGTCGAGGAGCGAAGGCGGGTCTCCGTCGACGCCGACGAGCGACAGCGAACGCGCCGTCTTGTTAACCGAGCTCATCGTCGTTGGTCAAGGCCGTGTGACTCGACGCGCTCATGCCCCGCCCACTCCCTGGCTTGCGCTGGGACGACGAGAAGCGTCGCTACTTTCCCCTCGCTCGACACGCTCAGACGGCCACCGTAAAACCAGCGCCGATCGTCGAGCAACGCCGGCGTCGACTGACACCCTACCGCGCCCTCGCCCATCTTCGTTCAGTATGTCGCACCGCACACAGAGACGCTCTCATCCAGTCCGTCCTCATCCATCCCACTCCGACCTCGACTGACCCCACGTCCGTAGCCAGATACAGTCTTCTCAGTTCGCTCTCACTGAGAAAACCGCGCGCCATATCATCCCCCTTCAAGGGCTTGTCTCTGCCTTCCAGGTGCGCTTCAAATCTCGTATTGCCGCCCTCCTGACACGCTTGGCCAAGACCGTCTCTCACAACGGACGCGCATACAGCTTCGTTGGAGATACCCTCGGTTGGTTCTACTCGTCCATTGCGGACGTACATGATGACTCCGAGCCCATCGATGCTATATGGCTGCCCCAATACTACCTCTCTTCCGAGGCACGTCATTCCTCAGCTCTCAATCTTCCCATGTCTCAACATTCCTCCAGATATCTTCCATTGCTCTCTCTCCCACAGCATGCCTGTCGGTCATCTATTCCGTAACTCATCCTTGCACTCAAGCCTGTCCTTGCCTAGCGCCACTTCTTTCGGTCCAGAATGCAGAATTCTCTATCTACCCCTCGATTCCCCTATCCATGGGTGAGGTTCCTCTCTTCCACCCTCTCTCTTACTTATGGAACCCAGCACTCATGTGTCGAGGATCGAGAGCCGCATAGTACACGACGTTTGGACCACGGATCTACACGGATCTCGTCTTGTACTCGGTACCTAGACCGTCCTTCTCCGCGCTCTTTCACTCATTGTGCGTTAGGAGCAAACAAACAAGCTGTGGTTATAGAGAATATCGCAGTCTCCACTTCCTTACGCTGCCTTCCCACCAAGAGCGATGTTTTCGCACTCGCTCAGCGCGAGGTTCGAATCCGCGTGCTTTTATCGGACCCGTGTCTGACCGTCACGCAGAACGTTCTCTACACGGGTCTCCGAAACGGCGCTGTCATCCGATTCGACACCCGCGTTCACACCTCTCTGAGTGTTCCACTTTTCGACAGCGTATCCCAACGCACGAGCTCGATCACCTGCCTCAAGCTCTTACATGATAGTCAACTTCTTGTAAGCTTCCTTGACGGTGGGGTAAGGGTCTCGTCTTGTTCGCTCGACAGAGCCGCTGACGGCAGAGTTCAGATTTCAACGTTCGATTTGCGTTTTCCCATTCGGGCCCCACTGATGAGTTTCACTGGCAACGTCAACTCATACACCACTAGATTGGTCGGTTGAAGTCGAGGTCTCACACGGAATTCTGTTCTAAGCGAACCGTTGCTTTCAGCCGCTGGCAACTGATCCACATGAGAAATTTCTATTTGCCGCTGGCCAAGACAACAGGGTTCGAATCTGGTCCCTAGCTATAGGTGGCCCGTCTCTTGATGAGGGAGGAGCGGGTTCGGCTCCCCGAGGAGCGTTTGAACGTCCGTTTGAGCACCGTGTCGCAGCACTGCAAGTTGTCGAAGAGAGGGAAGGAATGTGTCTTTGGGCTGCATCAGGGGCCGAACTGTGCAAGTACAGCCTTGGTCATCGGCTGGGAATTGGAACACAGGGTGGTGGCTGGTAAAAACATGTCTTGGTTTACAAATGTCAGACACGATACGGGTCTATAGAACAACAGGGAGGGAAAGACACAATCACTGAGTTCAGACACGACATCCCAAATCCGGAGGAGGAAGAATGGGATACTGTATGAGGGAAGAGTAGCACACGAGATCCGCAAGCTTCATGGAGAACGCGATTGGACAAGGATGTGGATTCGTCGAGGAACTTGGGCCAGTAGGAAGGCCACCAACGTGGAAGGGATACGCCATTTGGAAATGCACGGGAGTATATGGGTCCATGCATGGGTCGGCTACGAGATGAACAAGGTGGTCGTGATTGCTGAATTGTGCCGTCAATTGGAATGTGTGGAATCGCTCGTGTACGCGGGGGCGAAAGAATTGAGAAAAGTCGGGGTAACGGTTGCAGAGCGGATCCCTGGAGTACGTCAGCATCGTGGTAGTGTGCGGAACGAGCGATGGGCTCCGAGATAGGCTGTTAAGGGCCACGGGAACAGAGACGCTTCGACGTGAACGAGATGTCGCCCAGGTATTCACGGCCAGGCGAGGCGAGCGAGACTGCAGGCTGGCACGAGACGGGAGACATGGCGCAGGATCGATTGGCGTCGAGACCGACCTGCAGGATGGCATACCTTGGGAAGGGTAGCAGAGCTGCACCTTAAACGCAGGGACAGTTGTGGAGAGGACCGCCAGCGGATTTTTTCTGTTGCGAGTCGCGACCTTGGACCGCTGACGAGTAAACCAGTTCTTGACCCATTTTTCGTCGCTAGAACAAGGGGGAGGGGGGTGAGCTGGCGAGGCAGTCTTGTGCGGTACACACAGGCCAGTTTCCACCGCCGCTGCACAGCGCTGCTCCTCGGTTGGGTTTCCAAACTCTGACTGGAGCTTTTTGAGGACGGCGAGCTGCCATTCTTTTGCGACAGTCGCCCGTCTTCGCTGCGGACGGTGGGCGTCGTCGGTCATGATTGTGCTGGTCAAAGTCGCACGCTCCATCCTGCCCTCGACCTCCACATGTCGTCGGATCCCGTCGACTCCCCCGCCCCGGCTCCAACAGCGTCGTCACCGTGTCTCATACTGCTCCCCGACACCGACGATAGCGACCCATTCCAGGACTACACCACCGACGACGAAGACGAAAATGAGGACAGCGATCCCCTGCACCAAATATCTCCCCCACCACTCGCTCCCTCCCTCGTGTTCTTATATCTCTTGTCTCCCTATCTCAGGCTCGGTGCCATATATGCTTCCGACATCGGAGGTACCCCATTTACATACGGCCTCACAGGACTCTTGGTTGCTACATCCCTCTCCGCCTTTTGCCGCCAAATCTGGTTCCTCTTAGGTCGCTATGCGCGCAAGTCATCCACCGAAGACATTTTCGTCCATATAGTTTCACGGCGTCGTCGTAGGGCCAACAAGCATGGTTGGGCCCGCTATATCTTTTCCATCATCAGTGGACTATTCAGTATCTTATTGGCTGCCATGTATTTGCGGGGTCGGTTTACACTCCGCAGTTATAACCTCCTTGTCTGATTCCGTCTGTAGATTCCGTAGACTCTGTGCTCCTCCTCAAACTCCCAGAATTTATCCCGCCACGCTCTCGCCTCAATGTTTCGATTCTACTATCTCTGGTGGTATTTGTACTCTCTCTGCCTAGGTCCCTGGCCTCCAATTCTGTCCTGTACACGACCGGCCTTTCCGTAGCTTCGTATTTGGCATGGTTGATCGCGGTATCTTGCTCCTATGGCAAACCATCGCTACCAAATCCGAGCTCGTTCCAACGAGGAGTGTTGTGGAATGAGATCAGTTCTGTACACCACCTCCATTTATATGCGCGCCTTCTCACTCGTCGTGTTCTACAGGTAGTTTGGCCTTTGCATGCACCACTACCATGACGGTCCCCTTGTCCGCCTCGTTGGCGGCGAGGAACACATCCGTTTCCCTTTCGTCCAGGAACGCAAGGGCGAGAAAATTTCAGTTATTAAACATGCTCTCGACTATGCTAGCAGTATTACTTTTGTTTCCCCTCGTGGTTATTGCTGCGTCTCCTCGCCCACAGGTAGGTGAAGCCAATAGATGAAGCAACTTGGGCTGACTTGCTACGATAGGCTGCGACGACGACAGATAACTTTATACTCGGCTTGCGCATTTCTACCATCGTGCTGTCCATCCCATCCGTCGTCGTGTCGATAACTTCACTCCCTTTGCATGGAGTGGCGCATCGGTTCATCCGTACCGACCTGGCGCTGTTCATCATCACAGCCGCTATTCTCGCGGTCAACCTAGTCTCACCGACGATTGCAAGCACCCTCAGCGATGTCACACTGTTTTTAGCCATCTCTGGGGCATTCCTGCTACCAGGTACGTTCTTCTCACCTTACATGAAATACGAAATCATTAAAGTCCACCGTGATGGGCCTCTAGCCTTGGCGCATATCACTATCCATTACTTCCGTCGCCCTCTCTCGATTATCGTGCCGCAGGCACCGTTGGTCCCGACCTCTCCACGCTCTCCCACTCGTCACCGCTCCCCGTCTCCTTCCCGCGATCCGCTCCTTCAGCGCAAGGAACGGTCCCTCCAGCGTCGTCGATTCGGCAGGCGATTATTATGGGATATGGTCGTCTGGATCGTGCTGATGCCGATATGTGTTTGTGCTCTCGTTTGGACGGGCGGACGACTGGCACGACGGTGGTAAGAAGCTGTCATGGAGAGTGGGTGGTATCTGCCGGTCGGGTGGGTTTATTTCTTGTTTTTGCTGTGTAGCTGGTTCATGTCGGACTCTGAAGCCTCTTGTATCGTATGGATAGACCGCGTGTAGCTCGCGAACGGATTTGTTGAAACAGCCTTCTGAATCTCCTATCGTATAGAAGGGGGCGAACGGCCAGAAAGATGCAGTGACAGATGGCGACGACCAAGTCAACCGTCAACGTTTCGGTGTTCAACGTTTCACGAAGAGCGCGCACTTGATCGATATCAAGGACTCGGACGGAGCCGGAGCACGCCTGGTGGCTACTGTCGATATATGCATAGAAGCAATCGACGTATGCGTCGCAAATGAAAATACTGTGTCCTCGCAAGGGAAGCAACGGTGACTTGGCATTGACATTGAAATTAGTTCTCTGGTCGATTCGCTAGGTTCGCGCGGTACCCGGATATACTAGCGCACTCACCTGTTCCGCCAAAGGAGAAAGCAGCTCGTTCGATACACATCAAACGCATCGAACGACAAGCCCGCGGACCAAGGGGATCCTTGGAAATGAGACAAGACCCCCCGTGCTAGGTAACGGTCGACGAATGGCCACCACTCGCTCTAGACACGACGCGAGTAGCCATTCATGATAGTCGGCGCTGAAGTTCCCGAATGGGATAGGAGTCGGGGACGAGACAAGTGATCGTATCCAAGAACTGGTTGGGGGCGTGCGTGCAACGCAATACCAACAGGAGATGCTTCTAAGTGCGTGGTCGATAATGTCTGATGTCGCAGTTGAGCTGCCACCTCTGTTGCCATTGGTGCCTCATCAGTCCGGATGCTGTGTAGTGCAGATCACAGTTTGATACCGCAGGCTGCTGGGGATCGCCGCGATAGATGTTGATCCACGCGTGCGCGTCTGGAGCACCAAGCTCACCGAAATGACAACTGAATATGTGGCGCGATCATGGCCACATCCATCGACCAAGAAGCCCCAAGTCTGTTCCGCTGGCTCACCGTCCTCACTGAATAATGCTCCCATAGAACACTGCCAAGCCATCCGATTAATTTGGGACACAATCCGATCGAATTCATCACTAGCGACTTCTTGCGAGCGTCGGTGGATTTCGCGATGAGTACGATAACGGCCACGAGCTGATCAGGCGCAGGAATTCGGGACCTTTCGACCATTGTCAGCCAGCTGGAATGGCTGCCAGTGTGCGACGAGAAATATGTTGATAGACTCCAAATTCCAGTTAGTGCCAGCGGCGACATACCAAGCCGAATTTTAACCGTGTCGCATATCAAAGTCGTTCCAACGTGAGGGGATCGTACCGGCAACACATAATAGCTCAATTCAGAAAGGAGTCAAGATTATTGTCATGGGAAACACACAAGTGAAACCAGGTCATTCGACGTGCCAAAACATCCCGCACATCGCACTACAGCAGAGTAAAACGATCCGGAAAACGTCGAAATTCATTTCAAAAACGTGAAAAGTCATCAAACTACCTCGGCAGCCATACGTTCGGCGGTGTCGTGAGCTGAACCATCGAGATGCCTCTTTTCAGCCCCCAGGCCCCTGAAAGAATTTTTTTCTACTGAGAAATTGCAACAAATGATCCTTTAACACGTACGGCTTGTTAACGATGCTGTCCGAGCCAGTGTAGACGAGGGCATCGTAGGCCAAAGCTCCAATTTGCATGCCCAAGATAGGAGCGAGTATGGGGCACCAAAGCCAATATTGATTCCTAAAATCAAAGACTGGCAGGGATGAGACGTACGACGAGTATCAAGCATGAAATGTGTACCAGCTTTTCCATAGCCGACCATGGCTGTCAAAATGCGCGGACCGAGATCACGGGCAGGATTGACCGCAAATCCTGTTTGCGAGCCAAGGGCGAGCCCAATGCCAAGCAGAGAGAAGAACAGCGCCAAAGGAACGAGACCTGGTGGGGGTGGGGTATTCCGTTTATCCGTCACGGACAAGATCGCAATGATCAGCATAGCAGACCCCAAAAACTAGGTACGGATGAACTCGTGAAAGACGTACGAACAGAGTGGAAGAGTTTACCTCAACGAAAAAGGCAGAGACAGAAGTCAAGTAGCTCGCCTTAGTTCATGATTAGCCGATATTTCCAACAGGGGATCTGCAGAACACACCGCATAGGTCGCAAACAGGCCGCCGGTGCCCGAGATCGTACGAATGTTTGACCCGCCTTCGTAGAGGTTGATGGCATGGTAATAGTTGGCGTAAACAATACCCGAACCACAAATAGCTCCGAGAAGTTGGGCTAGAACGTAGAAGGGGACTTTCTTCCAGGGGAAGTTGCGGACAGATGCCATGGCGAGAGTGACCTGGTGAGATATAAGTCCATGACGGGATGGTTGGTGCAACGCAACGGACCGCTGGGTTAATGTGACCACCAGAAACTCCACCGCAGGCCCATACACCCATGGCCAAACCTATGGGATGATGAGACACGTCACTTAGGCAATAGTAGCACCGCCTACCGATAGCCCAACCAAGATCGAGAGAGAGATATTCCTGCCATGAAGCTGTCAACGATGAATAGTCCACTCGTAGTCGTCAGAACTGACCCCTTTGGGACTGGAGGAGACGCGTGTACTGGACGTTAGAACAACTTGACAACCACCACCACAACCGAAAATGACAAGAATCATAGTTCCGAGGAATTCAGCAGCTGGCTCTCGTACATACTCCCTATTGAGGGGTATGAGGGAAGTCGAGAGCGATCAAAAGCCCAACCAACCTGATCCTCGCCCATTGGTTGGGGTAGGGCGCACAGTATTCGCAGTCTGCGAAAGGAATAGGATGTTTTGCACCAGCATCGCGCTGACGGAGATGGGTGCTCGATTCGGCGAGTTCAGACATGTCGAGAGGAGGAATGGTAAAAAGAGGGGAGTGGTCAACAGACTGGGCGGTAAAGCTCTCCCTGGTGTTCTTTTATAGGTGGAAGGCTGCCTGACATGCCCCTTGAGGTATTTGGATACCATGGGTACCAAAATCGTAAAAGATTCGGACGGATGTGTCATATACAGTTCGCACCGTCGGCCAATCGGAATGTTCCAGTTTTGTGTCATTGAACAAGTAAGAGAATGGCAAGGCGCAGTGGAAGGTGTGGCTTTATCGCGGGGGACCTCCAGGGCGAACCGAGTAATCGTCACCCGCGTATTCGGCAGGACAGCGAACTGCAGAGGTAACCTCATCAAGTCAATCCTATTTTGGCTGAGGCGTAAACCACTAGGTTGAATGTGACCAACCAGCTCACTAAACTTTGTTCAATGCCTGGGCGGAGGGGTCATACGTTATGGCATCAGAGTGCTTAGGACGGAACAGGACAGCGGATAGCCCAAGCGGGGAATACCCAGAAGCGGTTGAGAACTGACAAAACTGTCTGTTGCATGTCATTCCATTAGCGTGGGACATCCTACTGAAATAACTTGTGACGTACGACGGCAGTTTCAAGAATTCCCTCGACATCCAACCCCATCCAATCCAATCCGGCCAGTGTGACCAACGAGGAGATCCGCGGACGGGCCTCCATCTCAGCGCGCGCAAGAGACCAAGATCCAAGTATGTCGCTGCGGGATAAAGGGGAAACGGAGATAACAAATTTCTGGAGTTTAATCGAAAAACCCTTTAAAAATTCCTAGCTTTGAGAAACACGCGCGGCACGACTAGAGCATCCAAACGTAAATCGTACTATCCCTCTGTCGAGAGACTGGAGGTAACAATTTCGATCGGGGTGTCTGACAGCGGAACGAACCATCCACGCGGAGCACCCGGGGTGATTAACGCCCAAGGGATGCATGAGTGGTCATTAAGGCTTCATATTTATCTCCCGAGCAGCCAGCGGTGATAACGTGGGCCTGGTGGGACCAGCTCATTATCATCGTGTTCGGCGTAACAGAAGGCTCGGCGTGCGCAACGAATTGTGGCTGAATAGTACTCAATTTGCCATATTTCGAGCAGGATCACGAACTGCGACATCAGGTGAATGCAGTCAACGTTACCCTCATCGAGTTCGCTAACTCCCGTGGTAGGATGGCTATCACCTACAGACAACTTAGGATCACGTGGAACAACGAGAAAGAGAATTAGTTACCTGTAGGACTATGTGCTCACCCCCAATCTCCCAGCCACTCTCTGCGATCGGTAGTATATAGTCGTTTACAAGCCGCGTACAAAGCTTACCAACGGCGTGCCTGTCACCAGCATACTTGCGCCATTGTATCATGTTTTCCAAGAGTTTTACGGCCCGAGAGAGTAATCGCTTCCGGGCGGGTACTGCCTCCGGGTCAAAGGGAGGATGGTTCAACTTGACAAAAGGGGCCAAGAGAACTTCCGCGCTAGACGCAGTGCTGTCGAAAATGGTATGGACAGACTGTAAAATCATCTACAGATCCGTGTGATGTTAGTAATTGGTTTGTGGTCACCAGGAACAAGACAGTACCTGAAACTTATTACTGTCCTTTCCAATTGAAGCTTCCACTTGTTCGGCTAGATCGATCACTCTCCAGACGTCTTTCGCAGAGTAAGGATCAAGTGCCCCTGCCTCGAGCAGTTTGCAAAGGCGGGGTGCGACCGCAGTGGAAATCATTGCTGAAACAAGGTCGCCGTCTGGACCGAGTTCCGGGGCATCATCACTCATTTCACTTCCGTCTGGTGGCCGAGAATATCGATACAGAGACGAATACCAAGCGAATTGGTCCAGACTTTCCTGTGACTGTCACAACTCGTCAAAAGCTGCGTCAAAGAGCAGGGACGAACGTACCTCGAATGGGTTCCACCCCAGAATTTCCAGTCGCACCCAAAACTCCCAAGCCCCCACTAGTCCAAGACCACCCCAGGCGCCAACGTAGCTGTCAGCATAACGTTTACGCCATTCACCAAACCATTTTGCAAGGCCACGGTTAGGGTCCTTGAATTCGACAGACCGGACATCAGATAGGATGTCTTTACCGTCCGTAATGATCCTTCTGAGGGTCTCCTGATAGTCGAGGGCGTCGGGCTGGGTCAGTGATGAGTCCGTTGAGTATCCTTCTTCGCGATTATCATCATTCGAAGGCATCTGTCTGGCGTGTCGATGAGTACGTCTCGCTACTCTGGCTGTGCGCCGTTCCTTTCTGAGTACAATAGAATTTGAGGTGGGCAATATGCGGTGCATTTCGTCGGTCTTCACAAGTTCAGCGGGGAGTTCAGAAAGTGTGCCAAACACAACAGAAAGATCGTCCGCGTCATCGTCACTGCGCCGCCGTGCGATCATCTCTGCTCGCTCTCTCAATACAGAAAGATACTCGTCTTCGAGCTTTTCGAGCCTGGGGAACTGTAGATGTCAAGTAAGTTTTACTGCACGTCAAGAACAATGAGAGGACCTTTTCATCAAGAAATGTGGCCACACTCTCGACCCAATCCCTGAATTCCGCGAACCAGCCCCTTTTCGATTCTGCAGCCATGATCATTGATCGGAGTCCCGTTTCTCTATTATCTAGTTCGGTGCGCTGTTCTACGAGAGATGTAATTGCGTCAGTGCTCAACGCATGGGACTCGGATAACGAAGCCAATGATTGTTGGAATCGTTCAATGGCTGGACCAAGAGCAGGCAAGTCTATCACGGGTGGGACTAAGCAGGTTTGAGCAGACGTACAATAGAACGAATGGAAAGTATACTTGGGGCTGCCTTGTAAATTTGTTTGACCGGGATCGGTTCCGAGGTCCTTGCAAGATCATGACCCCCTCTCCGGAGCTGTTCCTTTTCCCACTCGAGAGTTTCTTCATCTTCATCTACACTGATGCACGGTGTCAATCAGTGTATGGAGACAAGGAAAGCACGTACACCTCGGTAATCAGTTCCTTCATGTCGTCTCTGCGCTTTGAGGCTTCAGCTTTGCGTGCCTTTTTCCCTAATGCTATCCTTTCTTGAGCGCTAGTGTATTCTGCATATTCTGAAGAATAGAAATGAATAGAAGTGAGGCCAGAGAGTAGAAATTTGTTTACCATCGTCGCCTTCACCTACTTCATCCTCTTCTCGCATTAAGCGGCTTTCAGGATGGGGGCCATGAGAGATGTCGGCCCGTTTTGTAATAGCCAAGGAAATATACTCTTCATCTGCAGTACCAGCACGCATACGCTCCCGTCTTTCTTTCGCAACCACAATCCTTGACTCGGGAGGGATGACGGTCTCGTGAACCTCTAAGACAGTATTAAACTGGACTCCAAAGTGGAGACATTGAAAGCTCGCCTGAAGATTCAAAGAACTCGGATGTGCTCCCATCTATACTGACGGGTGCATCCACATCATAAAGATCGTTGTTAGTGGGCGGTCGAGTGGAGTATGTACTAGCTCGAAGTTCGGAGAGATAAGCCTGATCGTAGACTGGGGCACCATTGGAGTGAGTGCTGATGGTGGCCTGGTCCAAATTTGCAGGCAGAGAACTTAAAACGAATGGTTAGCACGCAGACAACGGGCGTTGGTCGACACGCACGCTGGATGTGAGCCAAGAGCGAGTTTACGACTAAGGTTGGATTTTTTAATATGAAACGCGGGTTTCTCATCGGCCTAATGCCCAAAGCATCAGGATGGATCCGGGCTGGGACGCAGCATGCTTACGTCGACACCGAAACTGAGCCGGGACTTTGGCTGTGCGCGTTTTGTCTTTGACTTGAGCTTTGAGGCGAGGGAGATGGGCACGTCCGCTGATGGTTGTTCACCGCTGTCGCGGTCAACTTCGACGTCTCTCACGCGCTGAGCTGGACGCGACGCGGATTTCTTGAACACGACCTTGTCAGACATAGAGGCGTGCGTGATGTGACGTGGAGCGTGACAATGTGACGGTCTCGCTGTGAGATTTCCACGGTGCCTGGTCATTAACGAATGGCGCAGCCAGCGCGTCCGCGACCACGACCGCGTATCTTGTCGAGACAGCCAGCGACCAACGGCGAAACGCAGGTCGTCAACGCAGCCGCCGATGAGGACGATCTTTTTCGCAGAAACAGGGGAAGGACAACCCAACACTGGAGGCAGCTCGAGCAGTCCGCCGCGAGTAAGTACCACCGTGTCCCCTCCACTTCAAGCTCATCTCCCACCAGAGGCAATACCATTCACAATATCCGACGATGACTGGGACATACAGGACGACCACGAGGGTGCATCCACTTTCAAACCTCGCAAGAAAAAGAGACCGATTAAGCAGAACGACCGCCCCCGTTGGCAGGCCACCGATGTAGCTAGAATGTGCGTCTATGAATCCGATAAACTAGCGCACTCTGTCTTGGGCTTTTCTGGTTGAGTCGTTCCTCCTACTTAGCGTGTGAGGAGGCCCCCGGGACTGTCCGCCGAGGTTATGGTCCTCGTCATATCCTGACCTAATTTGCCTAGACTCTCCTCGGATAATGAGGACGACGAAATCCAGATCACTGAGCATGCATCAAAGGATCTCACGGAGAGCACGTCACCCAATAAACGCAAACGGGGGAGGAGCCGCTCCGAATCGATCACGCCGCCGCCGGAACTAACCCCCGTTCAGCGGGCGAATGCAATGAACCTTGTCAGGTTCGCAGATCATTACTACTGCACACTGTTTTTGCTCACACTACGGTCTTAGGCAAGCGCTCGCATTTCAACCTCGTCCACCCTCGCCTGCATCGTTCCTGGATGATTCGGTTGATTCGATAGACTTGGACCCAGAGCTCGCTAAGATTGCCGAAGTAGCTAAGCAACAAGTGAAACATGCCAACACCAACCCAGAACGCGTGGGCGGACCCGAGGTCGTGAATATTAGGGTTCGCTGGCGTCCGCACCCGTTGAACCCCTCGGCTCAAGAGCAATCCTGGACGTTCAAAGTGAGACGAGTGCGTCAACCCCTTCTGTGGTCTCATTACGATCAATTCAACACTGATGCAGCATGACACTTTTCGAGAGCTATTCGATGGAGTTGCCGACCTAGTTGGAGTCATGACCGACCAACTTGTCATCAACCACGACCACAGGCATGTCTTTGCTTCAGGAACGCCGCATAGCCTTCATATATGGGCGGAGGGAGAGATGGGTCCGTTCATGTTATCTGGAGGCTCTCAAAGTTACTAATCAGTTCGCAGAGGCATGTGACAAACCCACAGCTGACTACATTCGTGCGCAGCAAGGCAATCCGCTATTGTCCCCGTCTCGCCATGATAGTACACCCCAACGTTTTTCGTCTACGGTGCCACAGTCTGACTCAGGTGTCGGGTCGGAGGCCGAGTCTATTGGAGATACGATCAAGCTTGTATTTCGGTCCGCGGCTACCAAAGATAAGACTTTTCCTCTCACCGTTCGCTCGACCACTACTTGTGGCACAATCATAAAGGCGTTCCTTAAAGCCGCAGGGTTGCCGGACAACTATTCTTTAAACAGGACGAGAAGCGGGTCTGCACCTTTCCCTCATCTGATGGTTGATGGCGATAAGATGGACTCTGAGGCAGAAATTGGAGATGCCGACTTAGAGGATGGGGATTTGGTTGAAATCGTCGGGGTCTGAGCTGCTTTGCTCCATTCCACAGCACTCTATTCATTAATATCCTGGCGCTCTGTGTTGTGTGTGCGACTTGTTATAATTACGGTTTTTTATGCTCTACACCTTCTGTCTCAAAGCTACAATCAGTGCCACCCTTCGCCAGCATTCTTGACAAGAATCCTGGCGTTGTTCACAAATGACCGGATCAACTCGTCAAACGCATTCCGTTCATGTTCTGGTACGTTCGGATCCCCTCGTTTCGATGCTGTTGACAACACTAATGTAGACCGTGCAATTTCCACCTCTAGCTCGTGCAGTGTCTCAGGCTGACGAACAAACCAATGAAGGCGAGGGAGACGTTGCGGTAGCAATGCACTCACTGGGCTGTTGGGACCAGCATTGGATACTACCTGCGTGAGGTCAATATTAAATTCTTCGTGCGAGTAGCATATCCTGTCCTTTCTTCTCGTGAGTGTGGGCGTCCCTACCGGATGGGGGACTGGGTTGATTGGTGAGCATCTGAAAGTATAAGCGAGGCGTTCAACGTACCCGGAGCCTCCATACTAACACTAACCCTCCAGTCTGCCGCTTGCTTTGGGGAATATATATTCAGGTCACCCAATCTTATTTTCTTTGTGACCTCGATGATCGTACCAGTCTTTTCTTCGCGGGTGACACGAATCTTATCACGATCCCGAGGATTGTCCGACGCGTAGAAGGAGTCTACCAATTTGAAGTGCCTATACTCTAGTAGGGAAGCAGGATACGACGGCTCGGAGGATCTGCGTTGTAGTTCGTTAAGCATCGTATTGAAATGCTTGTGTTGCATCTGAAACGGGCAGAATGAGCTCGTTCGGTCGCGTCAACTCTTATAAATACCAACGGCCGACATGTTTGATTCGAAACGCAGGTCGATTCCGTCTGGGACGAGGACTGAGGCATATCAGCGTCACGCGTGAACTAGGATGTGCGTCCAAATACGCACTCGTTTCCACCAACACTGGCAAGGATATCCTTTTTCCAGTAGTTCGATCCTTGAGGATGCCAAGCTTCGCTTCCACCTCTACTTTCGCGTCAGGACCGACGTTGGATCTTGTCGTGACCATGTGATGCACAAAGTCTGCAATCTCCTTGATGAACTCGTCGAGTGGCTCGACGCCTAGGATTGAAATAGAGAGGGGAGGCAGACTAGAAGGGTTGTTCATAACTGGCAATGCGGAAGTAGAACTGGTGGTGTGGAGGATAGAGCTGTTCTTGGCGTTCAAAGCGCCAGTGCTCGTAGTCCGTCCGGGGGACGCACCATCCGACGGACGTGCCTGTTTATGCGGTGGAGACGTTGACCCTCCTTCACTTTCAGAGTCTGTCCCCGAGGACGACATGGTCGCTTATAACTGCAACGAATCTAGCCGTGGATCGCGAGAAGCACAACCCTTCGCTTCGAGCTGGCAACGCGTTTCAGCCAGTATACATGACTCGTCAATAATGTCCGTGCACTATCAACCGACTAACTAGCACAGGAAAGAACATCCCCGCAACGAGCAGTGTAGCGCGAGCCGTCTTTCCAATCTCGCCTACAGACGGATCTGATGCATGACCTGATACGGGCTGCATCACCGAAGCCACATACAGAAACGTGCCCCCCTACAATTGCATGAAGCAATAATCTCCAAGTAACGTTATAGCTGCTTACGCTGAATAGCAACGCACCTCCTGACCAGGTGCTGCGATGGTTCTCGAAGAGGAAGGCATAGAGACCATGCGTCAAAATGGAGCTCACAGGAGTCGCGAGACTAAAGTACAGAAGATGTTTCTTACACTCTGTCACAGAAAGCGAGTTTGCCAGAAGGGCCGTAGTCAGGCCAAGTGCAGTCGGCGCTACTCCAAGTATAGTCAGCTAAGGCGGTAGCGTTAGTAAAAGATCACACCTTTGTGGACAACAATCGCAAGAAATATGACAAGAGACAAGCCGGGGGAATGTGCATCAGATGCGGAGACACCTAATGCATACCCATCGACGAGTGCGTGTATGATCAAACCAAGTGATAATGGATAGGCCCGCTGGCTGCCTCTGACTTGAACATGGCGAAGGGAGGGATCCTCGTGAACGGGGAGACGTCCTTGTTCCTCTAAGGCAACATCAGAAACTGGCCCACCAGGTTGAGAAGACGAAGGATGTGCCAGTGGTTGTCTTTGGGGGGTCGCATATTCCTCCAAGAGAAACATAAAAGCGAACCCCAGTAAGAGCGGGAGTCCTATGCTGAAGGAGTGAGAGCTCCGCTTCCCAACGTCGGTCACCCATTCTCCGATGCCCCTGTAATGACGAATATGACCGACGACTTGAACCTTGGAAATGCACAAAGTAGAGCTGGGAACTTACTTACTCAGGCAGAATCACTCCAAGAGCTGTGCCGAGGAGTAGTCCGGTACCAAGGTTGGACAGCACAGAGAGTTGCTTTTCTTATGTCTTGTCTGTTAGACTCCCCTTAACCGTATTTTCTTGGATGCGTACTGGAGAGTGCCACGGATAACGAAGCAAGACCGACCCCATAGGATACCCCTCCCAGAGCGAGAGACATAGCGACGACATTCTGAAATCCGGTGGGAAGCATGTAGATTGATAAGAGGCGATCCAGCTTCTCGTTGTTGTAGCACAGTCGAAGCGCTGGGCTCGATTCAGCCAGGCAAATCGAACAAGTTCAAGCACTACCAGAACATGCTGGCTATGCAATGGTCACTGCCTTATAACCCGGCGTACTCGAAGCCCCCACTGGCAATCGGTACCGACCAGCTACTACAACACAGTGCGCAGCGCTACCGAACGTCATGGACCGTTGCTTCGGTGTAGCAAGCTCCACTCAAGCCGCCCCTTCTCTTCTTCTAGTATCTTTTACTGAATCATTACCCACTCAAGTACAACCCGACAGGCAGTAGCGCTTCGGTAAACAAGCTTTCAACGCCTTCCTCTCTACCTAACTATATTCCTGGAGGTTCTCTTGGTAAAAGCCGACTGGTTCTTTGGGGCCCACAGGTGGGTCCGCGATGACTCTGGGAATGTGGAAGTGGTTTTTGCTGCAGAATGGAACACGAGTTGCCGACATCCCCAGTTGCCTCGACGAACTTTGTGGCACCAAAGGTGGGACCAACAAGCAGGGCCATCCCTTGCATTCGTGTAAGTTGTAGTCGAAAAGATCAGAAGACCTTACTCAGGCGAATCTAGGAAATGAGCCTAGGCCTGGTGCTAGTCAATTTCTGTTATTGGCCAAAGGGACGGAGAAATTGCCATCCACCTGCTATTGGTCTAGGTCGTGAGGATGTCGTGTTTCCGTCTGGCACGCAAATTCCTCTGATCTCAAGTTGACAGTGAAAGAGTTCCCTCACTACTCGCTATTTTCGGCGCGGCAGTCTTCACCACCATGGAGTCAGGGTTCATTAATATGCTGGTGCCACACACCTTCGGAGTAAACGTTTTGACTTGCCAGTTATGTGCAGACGTTTCCATACGGTCCTTGTTCGTAAACCGAGTCGATTTATTGTCGGGGTCGCACCCAGGACGAATTCAGGGATCTTTGTCGGACGACCTCTTGCTGACTCAAGGCTTGTTCAATCACGGTGTGGCCATATTCGGTGAACACATCCATCTGGCTGGCTGTATCCAACATCACGATTTCAGCAAGGCGAGTGTCAATGGTCTCGGTACACGAGCAAGGTACCCGCCTGATGACTGGAGATGGAAGCCGTTTGCTTGCTTACCTTGGCACGGGACTGTAGCCAGTCAGGGTTTGACGAGATGAGACAGTTGGGGAATGCAGCTCGCTATGTATCTGTGAAGTGCCACGTTTGCATTCCATGGGCCACCTATAGTCTAATTCACATTTTAGATCTCGACACACGATGGATCCTCCGTTTCCGAACTGCCGCCCAGTTGCTTCTTAGCAGTGAACTCTGCTAACTTTCTCTCTCCCTCTAGTCTCAACTTGTCTTTGGCTGGTTATTTCTTAGGAACTATCTTCCTCTGTTCCGTCGGTATCTTGTGATCAAACCGATCGGCACCGACTTGAAGCATTTTCTGCTCCATTGACCTTGAGTTGTCAAGGTGAAAGTAAAATGGCTTGCTCGATGAAACGGGGGGTATTGGTGACGAGGGACACGAAAGTGGTCTTCGAAAGTAGAGCAGAACATGGGGGAATGGCCCCGGCCAAACAACCCTTCTTGGCCTGTTGAAGATTAGGACGGTAGCCGAGATCATCCTTGAGATCTGCGTAAGGGGACGCGGAGGGTGTAAATGATATGCCCGCCAGGAGAACGCCCCGGGTGTGTGAAGACATCGACAACCCTGTGGATACCCTCAGGGCAGTGAGGGTACCACTCCCACAAGGCTTGATTTCTGGGAAGACGAGGATAACTAGTGGCGGTGCGTTTCTATGCTTCCAATCGTCAACTCTGTTCACAGGCGACCTGCGAAAACCCACCATCAAAATGCCAAATATTGAGGGGTTTCGAATCTACGGCATCGATCTTCTGGAGGGATCAAGTCCGGGGGTTCACGACGAGAGAGTCGCCTCAAGGGGCACTGGACCAGTCAATACGTTACTCGCCAGAGTTCCTTCATTGCATGATTGAGCATTTCTCCCACCTACTTCCGTAACAAACACTGAACAGGGGTGCTCTTATCATCAAGGTCAAGATCAAGAATGGGTCTGGATATTCATTCCGAGCCTTTCCCTTTAATAAAGCCGCTCTCCGACAACGGAGTTGTTCTCCATGGAGAAGTTTAAAGCTAACCTGTTCAGCTGTTTATTCAAACGCGTGTCAGTGCAATTCCGAGAGAATAGCAGTGCTAGTGAATACATCGGATGCGTGAACTGTTGCGCGACCATTCCGTATGAAAGGTAATGGATCGATGAGTAAGTGGAGAGGGAGGGGCTTATGTCGCAGATGTACCGCGGAGCGCGGCAGATTTTCGGGGGTTTACCAGTCAGATGAATAACAAGCTCGCAAGGCTAGGAAGACAAGTTTGACGATGGCATGCTTGGAAGAACAAAAAAAGTACAGCCACCATCGTCCCCATAACCGTAACCTCTGGAAAGTGAGTCCCGATCTAGTCCATAATAACGCACGTCGAGGAGACTCTTTGAGGAGAAACTGTTGGGAATACTTGAGTGCTTCACGATAGATACAACAATGGATGGATCTTGAGGTACCATCAAAGCCTAAAGCATTGGCTGACTGTACTTGCGCCATATCCTACACGACGGTGAGAAGATGTGAGTAAGATAAATGAACAGGCTAGAGGAAACTCGCCGGTTCAAGTCAGTCTTGTTTATAGTATAGATAACAATCAGCTGAGTTGCTTTAAACCGTCCAGGAATGGATCTCCAAAGTCTGAAGAGAGGAAATTGAGGTAAAAATGGTCAACTTGAAAGTCGTGGCGACCAACCTTGCCTGAGTTGCTCCACCAAGGATAGGTCGATGAGTTCCTCTTTGTCTCTGCGGGAAGTGTAATCCCCTCTTGATTGCAATGTGTTGCTTCCCAAAGCTCTTCCGCCGACTACGTGGCCGGCTTGCCCCTCGATGGCCACTCTCCTTGCGCCTCTCGCGGAACCAAAAGCATCCTCTCGTCTTCTTGATTTCGGGTCGCGACGTTGTGGGCCTTCCGAGGAAGATCCTCCAGGGAGACGGCGTTTCGAGGGGCCCGACGATAGAGGGAACGAGTAGGAAGTGTTGCTACGAGCGTCGGCAGCGCCGGGGATCTGCTGCTGATCACGACTCGAGAACTGAAAGTCATCTGGCGGTGGCGACCCAGACGTATCGGTAGAAATGGGCGAGTCAGGATCGGGAGAATTCATGGCGATGATCGCTCTGCGCGAGGTGTCTCGGCTTGCGTCACGTGGGTAGAGTAC
>JBBPKC010000013.1:6532-19302 GCA_038089055.1 Tylopilus aff. balloui | reverse complement strand
ACAATGAACACCCTCACACACTCGATGCGCATCATCGCGCTTCCCCTTGCTCGGGTCAGAATGTCACCGGACGCCAAGCCAAAGCCATCCGACTCCAACGCGAATTCTCTGCTAGTTTTCTATCGTTTCGACCTCGTTTCGCCGAACGGTGCACGTAAAGATCTCCCTTGGCACAAGAAAGCACTCAAGAAAGCGGTAGACAAAGCTGTGGATGTCTGGACTGGTCTTGGGAAGGCATCTAAAGGTAGCTGGAAGGTGGGCGTGCTTCTGTCAAAGGCTGTAAGGTGACTCACGCATAGCAGCTATGGACTTATGAATTAGGTGAACGCATGGCTAACCAAATAGAATTTGAGGAGCTGGCGCTCAGGAACATAGATCCGCCTGTGGAGCCCGTCGTCCCCTCAAATGGAACCAGTACAGGACAGGTAGACGATGTTGGGAAAGCTAGGGGTCAATTCCATCTACCCCCAAAAGTACGCAGCTTTCCTGCTCCCATATCGCAACGTCAGAAGTATTTTCCGCGTATAGATACCGCTCATCTACCCCCCTTCTGTATACCCAACCGGGACGGATCCTACTTCGAACCCGCCTCTTGCTCACCTGCAGACACTTTTGGCGAGCCGCAGACCGCGGCATCAAAGGGGATTTTACCTATGGATGCTCATCGCTCCCCTCACTGCTCCGATTACACTGATACGTACGTGCTATCTGTTCTGTATCAGTATAACACTTCTCACCTCCCCCAATGCATAGCTGTGATACCCAATTTGCCATTCTTCTTTTGTGTCTGGAGGTCATGGTCGCACTACAGAGGTTAGCTCTCTCGCGCATTTTCGTGTTGGTGTACTCTTAACGCAGAGTGGTCCGCGACACAGCTTATAGATCTTCGCATTATCTGTCTTCTCTTCTAGACTGCGATCTGATTGAGCCGAATCCAAACTTCGAGCTCGATCAATTATATACGTCATCCACTTCGGCATCGAGATCCTCGGGAAAGACATCAGCGTTTGAAAATATCGCTCCTGATAGGGATTCAGAGGCCGCGCCCGGGACAGGAGCATCAGTCCCATCTAAGTGTATCCTTTCGATGGGAGCGATGCCTCGAATTCTAGAGATGTTTCGTCTTTCCGAATCCACAGCAACGGATATCCATCGCGCCATGAGACAAGCAAGTGTCCTGGTGGAGCAATCGCCATAATCGGACCCTGCGTAAAAGCGCTCGTTCAAACCAAATGATCACTGGTGTAAGTAACATGTAATAGACAAGTGGTAATTCGCTATCTGTATTCGACATGGATATTCGTCGTATCCAGCGACGTTGAGTCCTCGACTACCGAGTAGCTGCTCATACCGGGCGGTGCGACCCAAGATGGTGAACAACCCAAACCCGTCGATAAGCTGGACAAATTCCTGCTTGTAGCTTTCTACCCGGTCGGTGTTCTAGGGTGTTTCGTCACTTTCTGATTCCGCTTTAACGGGAACGGCTCTTTGTCGACATGAAAACGAGTGACAGGCTGCTTTTGCTCGCCATGGCATGTCCCAAAATCCGAAGGTAGCTTGTGCCTAGGAACGATGGGCAGCTTCTCAATCGAGCCGTGATGGTGGACAACTTGAAAAGTCAGAACGTCCATAGTAGCTAACACGATATTTGCACTAACCTGCGCATATGTGTTATGACACGTGCCCAGATCTAAGTTGTCGAAGATGTTTGTGGGAAATTACTGGAGCCAACGACGGTGCCAAAGCACTGTGGGTCCGGGGCGCTTGTGAGTCTGACCCCTAACGATGGCATCGGTCCTTGGGTTCTTCCAGCGGTTCAAGGCTGTGAGTTGCACACAAGGACTTTGTTGCGGGGCTAACGATCTTCTCTCGATAAGACGTTCTTCAGCCCTCCGACATCCTCCGGCGTGCAGAGCGACAGTGCTCCGCTGAGGTTCGGTATCTTGGGCGCCGCTCGCATCGCACCTCCCGCTCTGATCACACCCGCAAAGAGCCATGGAGAAGTTGAGGTCTACGCGGTTGCTGCTCGCGACATGAACAGGGCAGAGAAATTCGCAAAGACACACGGCATCAAGAAATGGTATGGAGGGCAAAGTGGATATCAAGGTACGTGCGTCAATGAAGTCTGGCAACGTTGACGTCCATTAGCTGAACCATGGCCTAAATGGAAGAGCTGTTAGACGACCCTGAAATTGACGTCATTTATAATCCAGTAGAGAATCTTCCTGAGTCCGTATACGCTGACTCGTACCAATCGCATTCACAGCTCCCTAATGGATTACATTACGAATGGACAATGAAAGCGCTCGCCGCCGGAAAGCACGTTTTAGTCGAAAAACCGAGTGCCAATACCGCCGAAGAGACCCGACGCATGGTAGAGCTTGCAAACCAAAAAGGACTCGTACTCTTGGAGGCATTTCATTATAGGTCTGTCACACGGATCAAAGTTGGCGGTCAAAGCTTACAGCTACTCAGGTTTCATCCAGCGATACAGCGCGTCAAACAGATAATCGATAGCGGCGAGCTGGGTATTGTAAAAGAAATTCATGCTGCTCTATGCTTCCCTAAAGGCATTATCGCCAACGACGATATCCGCATGAATTATGATATCGGCGGAGGCGCGCTGATGGATTGTGGATGTAAGTATCGACGTCCTCTCCGGCAAGTAATGAGTACCATCTAGTATTAGGTTATCCGCTCAGTTGTGTCCGTTATCTGGCGCAGAGCGATCCGACCACTGTCATCTCTGCATCTGCCGTCAAGTTTCGTGGAGACGCCCGCATAGACACTGCGACTTCGGCTGCTTTGCTTTTCCCCACTGCGAGCCCTGGAGGGGAACCTGTCAAGGCCACAATCAAATGCGATTTATCGGTACCTTATATACTCGGTTTCATTCCCCGATGGCCCGAAGTATCTGTGCGGGTGATATGTGAACAGGGTTCGGTCGAGCTCTTCAACTTCCCCTTGCCTGTGATATACCACATAATCAAAGTATCCCCCGAAGGAAGGAAGGCGCGAAAAGAGAAGGCATACAAATTCCCCCCGGGATCTGGTCTCAAAGGAGAGGGATGGTGGTCGACATACCGGTATCAGCTGGAAGCATTCGTGGATCAGGTCAAGGGTCGGGCACCCAACTCCTGGATGACTTCCGAGGACTCAATCGCAAACATGGAGTGGATCGAGAGAATATACGAGGTGGTATGTGCCTCGTGCTTTGGTGTAGGTGGTTTCTGACTGGAAGTTTATGTAGAGCGGTCTGGGCTCGCGCCCACAATCTTCTTTCCAGCTCTCGTCTGCTGAATGAGGGCGTCGAAGTCATGGTTTCCGCGAGTCTGTATCAGTTGAATGTCCTGTTTCCGTACTTTTCAGCGAACTCCTCCCATTCCAATGCAGTTAGAAGGCGTAGATCGAGCAAAAGAGCTGTTTTTGAGTACTGTCAGTTACCCCCAAGTCGGCGGTCCAAACTTCCACAGATTGTCACACAACCGGATTCAGTCTCCGCTCAAATGTGATGCGGATTGTGTGCATTAGGAACTAATTTGTGGACATCTGCACCAGATCATTAGATGTATATGCGAAATTATTACTGTGTGTATAAGGTAAATGGGGCATCAAGGGAGCATTACAGGGCATATATGCATTGTAAGGAATGTGTTGAATATGAGATGTAGAGTAGCCATGGGCTGCCAAGGGCATGGAATGAATGGTTCAGAGATTTGATGTCTGAGACAAGGGGAGATTGTGAAGGAGAAGGTGTCTCCACCATGACTGCAAAGGAATTCACTCCAGTATGCCACATCCTTGAAGTGCTAATTCAGGTCTCTGACAGCAAGTTGCATCCAGGGCTCATATTCTGTGTCCCTAGCAGAAGCCTGGTGTCTCCGATGGCACATGCGACACGCGACTGTGGTGAATGAACACATCTCGCATCACATATTTGAGACTCTGCTCCAGTGGATGCTCGACAGGTGAGTCAGCATGACAGCGGCTGACTTCATGATCTTTTGAGAACGGCTGCATTTTTTTCGTCCATTCTGGAAGTGTAGATATAATGTGGAAATACACAGGTGTAAAGTAAAACAGTGAAGTAGGATCACACTGTTTAGCAACGTCACGTGTCTGCGAGAGCAGGCTTCACAAGTAGTGAGACCCAACACTTGCCAAGGCGGAACACGCAATGGCGTCAGAAGATGTTGCCTCAAATCGAGGTCCGGAGAGCGAAGAACCCTCTGAAGGTTCGCGACGGCCAATCTACAAGACAGAGACCACTGGCAACTACTGGCAAGACCTATGGATCGCGTTCAAGGTTCGTTGCTCCAACTTGATTGCACGCAGAGGAGCAACGACCTAAACTACCCTGCGAAGCTAGCGAATATCGATCGCCGATGACTTCCAGCGACTCGGAGAGATGCCTTGTACCCGAAGCAGTCTGCTGAGCGGGATTGCCAGCGGCGCAGGTGTCGGATTCATTCGCGCGATGAGTACCAGTATGTGTGCAGTATTTCTGTATGGCGCGGTATTTCACTGTCGACTCGACAGGCCCCTTCGTTGCCTCCAATTGGGCAGTTGGAACTTTCATGGTCATTTCTCTAGGAACTTGGTGCGTCTGTGTGGAACGAGTCGGTCAGCCCATGGCTCACTCATCCCAGGACGGTTTGTCAACAGAACATGCAAACTGAACGTCGGAGACTGGTGAGGGTGGTGGAGGAGATGCCCAAGCGATTCGTCAAGCAGAAGGAGCCCAAAGATGACATTTCTGATAGGACCTCAAACTGACTTGGGATTCCTTGCATCTGCAAACCATAGCTCTGCCAAGCCTCACTACTGCTGATATTTATCACCAAATCATCATATCCTCTTCCCAGTTCTCGACCAGAAGGGGGTCGTCCTATAGCAGGTTAGTGGGCGACTTATCGCAACATCGGGGTGAAAGAAAAGACCTTGAATGCGGCGGCAAATCTGTTGAAGCCTCCCTCGAGAACATACACTTGCTGATTCTTGTATTCCTCGCCTTCTTGCAAAGCTCGCCTTGCGTCGTAAAGCTGTCATGGACATTTCAGCTGCGGTGGACTATACAGAGTTGTATGGAAAATCTACCTCTGCAGCAACCGGTCCGCTGCACAAACAGGAATGATATCGGTTACGACGGGTTCAGATCTCAGTCAATTCACATCCGCGTACCGTTCCTGGCTGAATTTGCAGTGAAAAACGACCGTAGACACGCCCTTGGTCTTGCTGATAAGCTCATCGATGCCAGCCTGGAATTTCAGGGAAGGGAGATTGTATGACCCTTTGATGTTTCCCCCCTTCCAGTCACTGTCACGGACATCGACAACGAGATAGTCTGCACGAAGAACTCAATTATAGCAGCGCAGTCAGACTCTTGTGACAGTAACCACCTTGCCATGGTTTTCTCTCACTCTTGACGATGCTTGCTAATTCCTGCCAGTATTTGGCGTTGGAAACCTGACCCAGCAAAAGAAATGAGTATTCGTACAGCGCTGGTGATGCATGGTATGCTGCGAGGGTCCATCTTGGCAATGATGGTTGCTATGTTGGATGAGTGAGTGGAGACGTATCTGAGCATGAACGCCACAGCTTTGCCGATGCCAATGTAACCAGTGTGAAAACAATACAGGTATCTCACTACATTAACATCTGTGATAGATCGCGTCTCTGCTATTGACGGCTAAGTGACCTGCCCTGCGGTACGTCGGGTTTTTTCCGACCGGGTGGCCCAGGTGTCCGTCCCCTAGTAACGTCCCGCGGAGGATTGACCCGATCCTGTTCTGGTCGTGAGGGTCTGTCAGGCTCTTCTGCTCCTTTTCCTTTCGCCCTTTCCCGTTTGACTTCGAGGTTTTGTCTACGGCTCTTTTGCCCGCAATGATATAGTTCAGTCTGAGCGTTGAGCTCTTGGCCAATAACGACTTCCTCGCTGTCTAGCTTGAACGACACCCGCCTTCCCCTAGATTTACTCCTTGCTCGGCTCCGGGCACGTTGTTCTTCAACCGGAGGAGACACTGACGATTCGATTGAAGACAATGGTGGCAGTGCGGCGCGAGTTATGCTGGATGACGGGGTGTGATAAAGACAGGTAGTATGAAAGTGAGGAGGGTGATGTATGGGGGTACTATAGGTGGTGTGTGGGGGTAAAGGGGGGGGAGGAGGGGGCCACGGCCGTCCAGGACTGGACGAATATGCAGTGTAAGGTACTGTGGCAGACAAAAGGTACGAAAGTTGGTGCATCGCTTGCGCTAGAAGGTAATGTGCCTGCTGAGTTTGCGCGGGGTCCATAGATGGTGGTGGGTGAGCGGGAAGTGATAGGCCAGGTGTCGCTTGGCTGGGAGGAGAGAAGATAGAGGGTGGGTGAGAAGGGTGTCGCTGAGAGTAAGAGTGGGTGGTCGGAGTAGGTAGATCTGAAAGCAAGGGCCCGCTGGAACTGTGGTCATGCGAGGTCTGTTGCACTGACTCAGGTTCGAGAGATCTGTAAGACGTGATAGGTGAGGTGTGCGGGCGAGTTTTGGATGCTGCAGAGGACAACGAGGGCGAAGGGCTTGCAACAGTAGGCTCGATTCGGACTAAGTCCGGAGGAGTGAGTACCTGGGAAACGTCTTTTTGAAACGCAACCCACCAGGAGTCGACATCTTGTCTGCAGTCGATTTGAGCCCGTCTGGTTGCAGGAGCACGGTGGAGCTCTGAGAGCTCGACTTTCCATGGCTTCGCAGGGTACCTCTGGCTTCCACTGTATGAAAGTTTGACGAGACCAAGCTTAGCCATGGGAGGCAGTGCAACAGATGAATGCCCACCTGGGGACGATGAGGGGGGATTACCAGTTACTGAAGAGGATGCAATGCGTTTTCGTTTTCGACCCCGGGGTATTACTCCGAGCGACTTGGGGGTCTTTTCACGATGGCTATCCTCTATCGGGCGCAGAATTTCCTTGCCTTTGCCCTTGCGCGCGGGGGAAATACTACCGACCACTGCCCGGTCCGACCTCCCATCATCAGAAGACACAGTAGCCGCCTCCTTCGCGACAGACGGCTTCCTTTTTTTAGCGAGTATAACCTCAGGCCTCCGAGGAACGAGGGGTGAGCGTGGTCGATCCTCAGATTTCGGCATTGCCTCAGACGACTTTCTTTTGGAATGGGAACGCGTCCTAGATTTGGACCTTCCACGCTCACTGTTTGGAGGAGATTGAAATGGTTGTTGAACCTCTTTAAGAGGTGGAACAGACGGAGATGACACCCGCATAAAACGCGGGGGATGAGTTAGTATTGCTTCAAATTCTTCGTCCGAGCCCGACTCCGTGAGCTCAATCACTTCCCGCTCTACCTCGCATACATCCTGCTCGGACTCGCCCCGGGCAAGCGGGTAGACAGCGGTAGATTCGTCGTGCGTCCAAAGAGCGAGTTCGTCCTCTGATTCGTCATCTGACCGCGGGATACGAGTAGAAGACCGCGTAGGGGTGGTGTCGGCTTCATGTTCCACAGCAGGTTCCACGCTTGCCACGTCCCGAGCTTCGTTCGCGACTGCAGCCTCCCTTTTCTGTAATCGCTCCTGCAGCTCCTCTCTTAAAGCGGATCGCTGTTCCGGGGACATGTCTTCTTCGTCTTCTTCATCCCCTGCAAGCTCCCTCCGCTTCTTCTCTGCTTCTAGGAACTCCCTGAGGTCCTCTGCGTCCGTGGTGGCCGACAGCGGTGGCACGCCACGGAGCAGCTCCTTCTTCGATATTGGTGCATCGTCGTCTGTGGCAGTCTCACTAGGAGGGAGTGCATTGAAATCGTTCTCATCCTCGTCTTGCTCGCTATCGTCCTGGTCCTGGTCCGCGTCGGGGTAGTCTGGTTCGCCGTCGAGTTGAGTAAAGTGGCCAAAGTCGTACTCCCTCGGTGCACTATCTACAGCTCCACGGTCCTTTATGATGACGAACCGATGCAGATCGATGATGTCGTCCTCGTCGAGCCGTTTATTGTACCGCTCGGAAAGCTGGCTCCAGGTGTTGAGAACACGGAGGGTGGACACTCTGCGAGCGGAATTTACGTCCGCAGAGGATGTGGACTCGTTCGACGTAGATGGAGTGGCGGATATGGACGAGGATGGCGTGCTTCTGAGACGAGCTCGCTTTGTGAGCGGTGGGTCGGGTGGTCCAACAGACGGGGAGGCAGAAGGGGTTAACAGAGCTCGCTGGGGTCCGACGAAGAAACGACTGTTTCTGATGTCGCTCGGGGCTGTTGCTGGCATCGTTGTGGTCGTCGCGCGCGATAGGCGAGCCGCTGCTTTGACGCGGACAAGACTGTTGACTGGTCACGTTGATGATCGTGTCGCGTCAAGTCGGCACTACCAAAATTGGCGATAGCCCCTTTTCGTTCTTATCCAAAACTATGGCACATCGCAATGGTTATTGTCCGTGCTATGGCTCTACCACGCATTAAATGGGTATAGTAATGGCGTTTCCATCAGGGTCACACGAAATACTTGGTACACGATCAAGTCAGCAGGAAAATTGGCCCATCAACAAAGCTTGGCAGTGGGTGCGCTAACAAATTCAAAAGAGACATCTGCAAACAGTGGTTAGGTGGGCTTGATATCGATGAATCTACTTACCACATGGGTGAACGTATCTAAATATCGTCATCATCGCAAATATTGGCGAATGCCGCAAAGTTTCCTATACAACTGATATGGTCGTTGTCCAGATGGCGCTTGAGAGCATCGCGTCTACTGAACTCTTTGCGGCAACCCCCAGTCATCATCTCACCTCCCCAGATATAAGTCTCTGCGTTCACAGGGACGTTATAACTCTTAGCGTCCTTTACGGGAACCCCACTGCAAACCCACTGCGCAGGTCGGTGGAGACGAGTGTGAGTACGGATATGGCGTTTGAGGTCCGGGGTGCGGTGGTTCCGCTGTACCCATTTGCAGTAGGGACAAGCCCAGGGGTTGTTACTCGTTTCCGCGGTCATCGAGACAGAACCTGGGTTTGCCTGGACAATACGGGAGTGTGGAGAATGACGAGGTCGTTTACGGGGAGCACATTCAGTGCTCCGCTTTCGGGGTGAAGTAACTGAGCTGGACGCGGTACGAGCAGATCTGTCCCGTTTTCGAGAGCCAAGAGCGGGCGACGGAACATATTCGTCTTCGGACCCTTCGTCCTCACTCTCCATGTATGCATCTTCGTTGGAAACAGGAGGTATAGGCGGAAGATATCTCGCGGCCGGCTTTCGGGTGTAGCGAGTGGTACGACGCGATGCGATGGAAGGAGGTGTGAGAATGGGCAGAGGCAACGGCTCAGGTTTCACTGATGGGGAAGACCTCGACGAAGGAGAAGCGATCTCTTGCACCGATGGGACATACGGAGGATCTACGGTTCCCCCCACGGCTGAGGAGTCATGAGGTTGGCTGCTAATCTGTCAGACGCATTGACCGCAAGATGTATTGGGGGATACAGACAAAATTAATGGTAAACACGGGATCGGATTGAACTCAGTGTAGAGCGAGAGGGGCTCAGGATCGACATCAGAACCTGAGTCAAAATCAAAGGGGTCGTCGCTACATTCGTTGTCGAAGACGGGATCAGACAGTGGGGATCCGGATGAACAAGACGAGGCAGGGGAAGCAGCTGTGATGGCGGACAAGCCGGGGGGCCTGCGGACCACGGGTAAGTATGGCTCGTCAGACTTATCGTCAGGGCTGTACTGCGCGAGCCAGGCCATGTCGTCGTCGTCATCCTGGGCTCTGAGCTTTTCGTAGAGCTGTGCCATGGACTGGCGACGATATAGGGTGGAGGCCATTGGGGGGAGGATCTGGAGATGAAAGGAGGAGGGTGATGAATAAATAGTTTCTGAGATCACTTTCTTTCATGTCTTTGAGACCGCGTTGCCGACCTCGTTTTTTGTTCTTTGTGGTAACTCCGACGTAGTACCCTCGACACATATCACATTGAGGCAGCCTTGTTGACCGCGAAAACAGCCGGGACAGGCCAGCAATTCGGCGCTATCCGTGAGAAATGTGACTCTGTAAAGTGGTCCGTCCACGTGCTTACCAAGTACTCGGCTCTCGCACAGCCCCTCCTTTCATAGGAGGTCACGCCAGAACTCATACTCACTCCAACTCCATTTGAGCATTAACGCTCGACTGCCGTGTACACAACTGTACCTGCATACATCTTGTCACCGCAGACGACGCGATCGTATCAGCTTCCCGTGTTGGATCCGCGGACCACGACTAACCCAGCCTGCAGTGAGCATAGTATGCAGTTGGCAGAGCCCGCTTCACTCACCCTCGTACCTTCCTCTTTGGACGAGGCTCGTGTGCGAACTCCTCTATCGGTACATTTTGCCTGTATTTCTCCATACACCACAGGATGTATCTGTGAAACATGAGGCATCCATAAACTAGTCCACAGCTCGTACCTACCTTCGATCCTTCACAGCAACGCCTGCTTTCTTCAAATTATATCCCGAAGTGTGCCAGAACGCATCCCAACTATCTATGGTAACCTTGGTCTCGGCAGACCTTCCAATTGCGCTTAGGAAGGCTTGAGGAGTGGTTATATCACCTAGCAGGGTCACTTCCATCAACGCGGGCTCCGAGGTTGGATCCGCAGGTAGTATACCTTGTGGCGGTGGTACAGGCCGAGGAGCAACCTTGTGCTGAAATGACCTCACGAACGTCTGTGCGACACGCCGAAGTGAAGCCTGCAAAGAAAACGACATGAAGTACTGCAAAACTGCAAGCTTCAATTTCGAGTTCTTCCAGACTCGTCACGTGACCAGTAGTGTTACAGGGAGCATCTCAGAATACAGGTGCATCTCGCAAAAACAACCTTGCCTCCTCCCTCTTGACCCACCGAGTAACCGCATTTGCCGCATTGATGACCGCTGTCTTGGGTAATCTCGATGATAGAACGATGTAGAGTTCAAATGGTTGTGTTATCTAGGACTTCGGTTAAACGGAGATCGGGAACTCCAACCGCGAGACCAACCCATCCCATGACGATTTCTTTCTGAGTGCGAATATATTGTAACTTGAGTGTCCCGCTTTGGCCAGACTTGGCGTGAATGGCGTCATATACAACTTGATACATCGTGATGAGTCTGTCCAACGGTATGAGCAGGTTCGACAAGTACATGGTCGCGGATAATACCTTCTCTTTTCCTCTATTTCCTCGTAAGGATCCTCGAGAACCGGAAACGTGATTTGAACATGGGGCCTGGATTTATATATGAAATGTCGAAGTCCCGGTATCCCGAGCTGCGACACGGAGTATTGTGCTTTCCCGGAACTTATCACATCCGATATCGAATCGAGAAGGCCAGTACTGTTCAATTTCTGCAGGATATTGTGACCCCGATTTTAAGAAAACACAATGACGAGCGATAATAAAATCACAAACTTCGGCGACAGTATCACACCACCCCCGAACCGTCTCAAAGTCTCCCCCTCCACTAATGCACACGAGGCAGATTCCCGCATCCAACTGACCCGCCTGCTGAGAGGGACCAACTGGATGCCCATCCTCCAAGACGCCCGAGTCAATATTTGAGGAATCAACTCCATTTTGCTCCGGTTTCCGTAGGAATGTTATGTAGGCATTTACAAAGCCCGCGGGATTGAACCTTGGGAGGCATACGGGGATCCACGAGGCCGCCGCGGGAGAATTGAATATCGAGGGAGAGTGGATCGTGTTGACTATGATGTGGATGTCTAGTGGAGAAGCTGATAAGTTGGAAAGTCTGAAAACGTCACTGGACACAGACCTGTCGGGTGAATAGAGTGCTTTTTCGGACGCACGAGAGTGACCACGCGCCCTTGGACGACAAGAATAATGTAGAGCGTATCCTAGTAAATCGTGAGTGCCAAAGCTCTGTTTATTCCAATCACGCATGCCTTCATTTTTGTTATCGGCACCAGCGCATCAGCAATTCGGGACCGCAGACTCGGATCCAGTTGGAGACAATGCAATGAAGATGTTGCCATCGCAAAGTCGAATTCTAGCCGCTTAAGCAGGGAGAATAGAAATGGTTCTGTGCCTACGAAAGAGATTTAGCATTCAACTTTATACGACAAGATGATGAATTGGAACCATTCAGCGAACGACGCAAGTCAAAATTTGTTCGTCGTTCAAATATCCGCCGCAGCTGGGATGCCGTGACGATGCTTAATATTTGTAGATGCAGATATTCTAGATGAGATCGAGTCTTACTTTGATCAGCTTGATCAGGGATCATTCACCACAAGACTTTTGTATCGTACTCACCACTGACTCGGGTTCCCCCCACGTGGATGCACACACATAATAAAGAGGTGACCGAAGCAGGAATGTGATTGTCAGCGGGCCAGCATTGATACACCGTAGTTTGTCCCCGTCGTCGAAGAACACGGAGATTAGAGCCTGAATGATACCCATGGTAGAAGAGAGTTCATCTTCGTTTGCGGACCCGCTGAGAGCGCATTGAAAAGATCCATTCGCTGAACCGGGAGTGGGCGACATACCTAATGAAGACTGGCTTTCCGGCGTCGGTCAAAACGAAATACTCTCTTTGTTTGAATGGTCCCCGCAAGCTATCTTGAGATTACGTGGGACATCAGGCCAAAAAAGTTGACACTAGAATTGAGTGACATACCGACAGCGGATGGGTTCTCGGAAGTCGTAGGTTTCCATGAGCGAGGATCTAGAGCAGCTTTAGTTGCGGACGTTTCCAAGCAGGCCGAAAAGCGAGTAACCTGTATGGTCCTTCATACTGAGGGTGCGCCTTAACTGATCGCGCAGA
>JBBPKC010000012.1:137658-164136 GCA_038089055.1 Tylopilus aff. balloui | reverse complement strand
AAACATGTGTTGTGGATCAGCACTTGTATGAAAGTATAGGTGAATAGATAGGAGTCTATCCCCATTCTCTAGCATCTGACTTATCTGCTATGCTGGCTACCCATCTAGGGCTTTGACATGATTTAACGATATCAAGGCTGAAGCAACTAGCATTGAGCATAGCATTGGTTGTCTACCAAACCTATCTAGATAGGCTTCCATTAAAGCCTTAAGCTTTGCAAGCACATTATCATAATTGAACATATTGCAAATATCAGATATAATAGTGAGCATGCCTCAATTATGTAACATAGGGCTTATAACCTAAGAAAAAGGTGATGGGCTAATTATAGGGTGCAACCTCTATATCACTTTCTCTAAATAGAGGAGCAACAACATAGAAAACCTAAGTAGAAACTTACTCAGGACTTGTTGCAGAGGCTTGGACAAGTAATACATGAGGTAAGGGAAACTATTGGGTACTTGCTAGACTCTTAGTTTTCTCATGTAGATTGAGTATAGCTGTCATATTCCAGGCTTCAAAAGCCAACTCTGGATCTTCCAGACACACACTGATATAACTCTGGACTATTTCCTGTCTTCCACTCCATCCATTTCTTCCAAACTTATATTAGTAAATTTCTATGACTTCCGTTTCTCATTTGCCTCTGTTTCCATTTTTCCAAACTACTCATACTTCCTTATATTTCATCCTTTGGTATTGTCATATCCTGGGCTACAAAAGCCAACTCCAGATCTTCTGAATGAATACCGGTATAACTCTAGACTATTTCCTGTCTTTTGCTCCATTTATTTCTTCCAGACTTACATTAGTAAATTCCTCTGACTTCCATCTTCCATTTGCCTTCGTTCCCGTTCTTCTGGACTACTCATATTTCCTTACACTTCATTCTTCGGTATTAGAACTACTTTGATGTCTTTGCTCACTTGGAGCATGATCCTGAGGCTCCAACTCAATAGAGCTAACACTTGATGCTTCTGGTACTTACTTTACTCCAACTTCGGAGTTAGTCATCTAGCTCTCCCCCCATATATAAAGCTCTGTAGTTTACTACCTGTAGACCTCAGTTTGAATATCAACATTGACAATCAACTCCTGATTCTCTCCCTATGACCCCTTCTGAGGGCTTGACATCCTCTTTTTAACCTCTAACTCTCTAATCTCTGATCTTCTAATCTCTGGCCCTCTGATCTCCAGCTCTCCAACCTCCGACCTCTGACCCTTCCACCCAAAATCCTAGGGCTCGATTTCATTGCAAGGGTGTACCACATAAGATGAAGCCAATACCCCGCTTATCTCAACTCTAGAGTTTCGGAGTTACATAGAAGTCCATCCATTCAATCTTAACAGATATTAGAACTACTCTGATATCATTGCTCACTCAGAGCATAATCCTAAGGCTTCAACTCAATAGAGCTAACACTTGATGCTTCTGGTACTTACTTTACTTCAACTCCAGAGTTAGTCATCTAGCTTTCTCCCCATATATAAAGCTCTATAGTTTACTGCCTATAGACCTCAGTTCAAATATCAACATAGACTATCAACATAGATAACTAAGTCTACCTTCCTCTCATTCTTCTATGACTTTCATTGAGGGCTTGATGCCCTCTCTCCTCCCTTCAACCCTCAGACCTCCAACCCTCAGACCTCTAACCCTCAGATCTCTGGACCTCAGATCTCCAGACCCTGGATCTCCAATCTTCAATTTTCTACCCAAAATCCTGGAGCACGATTCTGTTGCAAGGGCACACCGCATAAGATGAAGCCAATGCCCTGCTCACCTTAACTCTAGAGTTCCAGAGTTGTGTAGGATATAGTTAATTCACTCTTAATAGTAGCAATAGATATAACCTTATCACTTAATAATGAGTGAAAGCTCTGTGATTGATGGAATACAAGTTATCTACTCATTATCTCTATGGCCTCCCATTGGCTAGGGGCTTTATATATATAATATCTAATAGAAAATTGAATCTAATCTAATCTCAAATGAGATATTAATAGTAATCAATGATGTCATATGGAATATAGAAAAACATTCAAGAATAGTGCAAAGCATATCATGATTACCAATCATGATGTTATATTCTATGACCTTCTTTATGATGTCATTTAGCTTTATTGAGTAATCAAAGCCAAAGTCTAAATCACATGACCTGTTCTAGAATAGAATGAAGTCTGGGGTTCAAGTTCTCTTGGGTAATTTATTTCTCATTAGGGAAATACTCTAATGGTCATTAGCATGTCAGGCTAATGCCTGACTGACTATCATATCTCCATTCAGAGTTACTCTCAGAGTGAAGTCCAGACTTCCAGACTTTCCATATCTGGTAATATGACATCATATATTTATTAAGTAATAGATTGTAAAAGGAATCATTAGACATAGAGAAGGTTCTTTGATGATATAAGGGTATATAACTTGACAAGGGATTGAATATGCTATCAAGATTAATGGTAAAATAGATGGTAATCTTTATCTCTAGATTTTGAAGGAAAAACTCCTGAAAACTATGAAGTACTATGACCTCAATCCTTCTAATGTCATTTTCTGGCTAGATAATAAACCCAAGCATACCTGTAGAAAAGTCAAGAAATAATTAAAGAGAGAGGATTTTAGAACCATGATATAGCCTGCATAGTCTCCAGACCTCAATCCCATTGAACATCTCAGGTGGTACCTCAAGAAAAGGCTTAAAAAGTATAAAATCTTTTCTAAAAAAATAAAGAAGCTTTAGAATAGAATTAAGATAAAGTGGGAAAAGATACCAGTAAAGAAGTGTCAGGAATTGATTGAAAGCATGCCTAGGAAGGTCAAGCAGTCCTTAAAGCAAAGGCAGGCTATATCAAGTACTAATTATACTCTAATGTCCATGAGTACATAAAATATTCCAATAAAGTCTTTGTTTTCAAATGGCCATATCTCCACAGCCACTAGGCCAAATCACATGACCTAAGGGCCAAATTGTAGCCAGGAGTAAATACTATATTTGATCTCACCAAAGTGAAATGAAATTTCTATAGATGTTTGCAAAGTGCTTCATGCCCTATCTAGGTTAGCCAGTGGAATGTTTTTTGAAGTCACTATACCAGAGGCTTTGGGAAGGTTTGGACAATGCTTGTCATGTATTCTATGAATAGTAGTAGTGCCAAAACCAGTAGAAGCAGAGATTTGACAAGTAAAATGACCCAATTCCAAAAGAGCAACAATTTGAATTATTTAATCAATGAAAAGGGATTTCATGGTAATGGATATAAAAGTGATGGTAATTTGGTTTGTTTGTATTGTACATCACATGACCCAATGCTTATGTAATTTCTTGCTATATTACTTGGTTTTGATTTTACTACATATATATTAGCAATAAAAATGTCCAATGAGTATACTAGATTAATTTGGAGTTATAGAAGAAATGACCTAAGCAATGTATATATGTTTGGAAAGCCCTTGATTAGGGCTCTTCATTGATACCCACATTAAGAGATCTAGCATCAATGGTACTCTAGTTGTTTATCCAACAATCAAACTATTACAAACATTAAAGTAGTTTTATTGTTTAGTGTACTTTGATTAGCACAAACAAAAAAACCTTGCAAGGTGAATAAACTAACATGCTCTATACATGGTATACACACCACAGCAGCAGCAATCTATGCTACCATCATTGCACAAACACACTTCACCACCTGTCCCTCCCATTACTTTTACCATAGCTGTCATGCCCTCCACCTCCATACCGTGAACCTCCTCCACCTCCTCGCCCACGGCCATTACCATAGCGACCTACAAGAATACTTTAAATGTTCCAAGAGTTAACTCAAACGAGGTAATACGTACTTCGACCACCCCCTGTGCTGTACATTGCCATCTCCTCTAACTGAGAGGGGACATGAGCCTTCGCCTCTCGCAAGATACCAATCAACTCCCGAGCAGACTTGGAATTGTCAGTGGTGAAATATGTGTACGACGTGCCCTTCATACCCGCACGCTAGTGTAGCGTTAGTTCAGTATCGAAGGGTGGGGTACAACGCACGACGTACCCCTGTGCGGCCGATACGGTGAATATAGTCTTCGCAGTTATTGGGGAAATCAAAGTTCTATACAACCCATCGATGAAAGGACAACGCAAATGCGGACAGGACTTACAATGACATAACCAACATCCTTAACGTCTTCATAGAACCCGAGGGTCAAGTCGATCGTAAAGAGAGCAGCGTAGAAGGCAACAGCAAACACCCGATGAAAAGGATATGAAGCATGCACCACATCAATAAAGGACAACAAAGAGGATAAAGCGCTTTCGTGGACAGGACACAGCAAGAGACAGCACTGCAAGCTGACTCCACAGGCGGAGAAACATTGCGGCCAGGAAAACAGGGACTGGAAACATTGAAGCAGAGGCCGAAGAGGAGAGTCACCGAGATCTAGTGCCCCAAACCTGCCATGTGTTCGTTCACGTTGTGGGGCAAGCCCATTCGAAACCAACATGGATGGAGGTTGTTTCTACCAATAGAGCGGACAATAGACGAGTGGGAAACCTCTGGAAGACAGCCTTGGAGCCAAGTTCCCGTTTCAAGGCCAATGTCCTGTGGATGGTAATCGCGAGCAGCAGGTTGGAAGGAATATCCCTGTTAGCAATTTACCCATGCTCTCGTTAAGAGAAGCATTCGAAATCACTGCCAAGCCTTGCAGGTTGCTCGCGTTCACACGCATGGTCCCGGTCGGAGCGCTTGGAGAAAAGAAAACATACCTAGACCACGCGAAGCAACGTCGGTGGCGATCAAAATTGGAGAACGTCCCGCTTTGAATTCCCCAAGGACCCAATCACGCTCGCGCCTGAAACAAAGTTAACTCGATCTTCACCGAGAAAGCAAACGAAACGCACTGTTCCTTGTCTCCGTGTATCGCTAAAGCTGGCCAACCATCTTGCCTCAAATATTTCGTGATGTCGTCTGCGACCCTCTTGGTCCCAACGAAGATCAGAACTTTGGCATTTTCAGAGCTGATCTGATCGAGGTGCTTGATCAATTTCGCCCGCTTCTCGAAGTCGCTGCAGACCTCAACGATTTGCTGAATGTTGTGGTTCGCAGTCAACTCCATGGAACCGATGTTGACCTGGATCATATCCTTCAGGAAGTCCTGCAAGCATTACCACATCAACACCGTGCGACGCCCGTGGAAAAAATGAACGTTTACATTCGCCAACTTTTGCACATCCTTTGGCCACGTCGCACTGAACATCAGAGTCTGACGATCAGGGCGTATCTGGGAAACAATCTTCCTAATCTGAGGTTCGAAGCCCATATCAAGCATGCGATCGGCTTCGTCCATCACCAGATAAGTAACGCGCCGAAGATTGGTCTTCTGTGATTCTAGCATGTCGATAAGACGACCAGGAGTCGCAATCACAATCTCGACTCCGCGTTGTAAATCACGAATTTGAGGCCCTTTGGGAGCGCCCCCATAGATGGCGGTGTTTCGGATGCGTGAACTCGCCCTACCACAATTTTAAAATCTAAATCAACACAGTAATATCGCATGACCTACCCAAACTTGGTACATTCTTGCTGGATTTGTACCGCAAGTTCACGGGTGGGAGCCAACACAAGGGCGATGGGCCCATCGCCAGGAGCCAACAAAGGTTGACTATGTACATAAGCAAAAAATTCGACAACTCAGTAATATGTACTCACGCATTGATGTGGAGCATGGCCGGAAGTGCGAAGGAGATCGTCTTGCCACTTCCAGTCTGCGCAATCGCAACGACGTCTCTACCACTCAGCGCCATTGGCCATGCCTGGCACTGAATCGGTGTCGGCGTTGTGAAACCCTGAGCACGAATGGAGGACATAATGTACTCTGGGAAACTAGCTTCGTCGAAGGTCCGTACTGGCCTTGGCACTCCGTGTCCTTGAACCTTGAACAAGAATTAAAAAGATTATACCAGCACCGTAATAAGCTCTCACCTTGATGTCTTTGCTTCGCCTGAACTCTTCGATTTCTCGCTCGCTGAGGGCCGAAATCCGTTTATCTTCCACATAGAAATTCTTTTCGAAGCGTTCCAGCTTCTGCGAGGACCAGTCGATAGAACGTAGGCCACCTCCTAGATTGCCCATTCGGTCGTCGTATCCCCCCCAACTCCCACCACCATGATGACCGTTATATCCTCCTCCATAGCCGCCACCGTAACCGCCGCCATAACCACCACCGTAACCATTGCTGTGACTCTGGGGACGAAAAACTGAGAGTTAGTTACTAAAGAAAATTTTCGACGCACCATTGTTCAGATAATCCTAGCGCAACGACGATACCTACAAGGTACGAAAACAACACTGATTGGTCGTGGTGCAAGTTTAAGTCTGACAGTTGCCACTGCAAAGAAAAAGAGAACAAATATACACAAACAATTTACATAAACCCGTGTTGTTATGTAATTCGCTGTTGCTTACTGATGGCACAGGCACTTGGGCGATGAGCGCTGCGGCAGTCAACATCAGACAGTCTGAGCCTCTGAGGCATAAATTGGTACTTTGTAAAGTGGCCTGAGTGTAAATTTTTCAATCGCACATGAGATGGTAATGTTCATACTACTAATACAAATAACACAAAACATGGAACATGATGGAAGTAATGAGTCAACATAGACCAGATGGACATGACCTCACATAACTGTGCACGGTTCACGAAACCGGATCGTCCTCCTGCGTGAAGCATCATCGGGGTACCGTGCAAGCATTTGCTTTACAAGGCCGTGGAACACATCCGAGATGTGCCAGTTACGCCTGGCGGAGGTCTCGTAGAAAGGAATACCCCAGCGCGCCACCAACAACTGAATCGTGCTGCGAGAAACTTCTCGTTCAGCAACTAAATCCAACTTTGTGCCGACGACGACGATGGGAACAGTCTACATATCATCAAAGCTCAGTATCTTGATTACGGGACCAAGGTGGGAGAATCAGTTACAGTGTCCCCGCCCTTTACACGATGGATCTGCTGGCGAAGAGTGTCTACTTCACGGAGGCTTGCTTCTTGCGTAAGACTTAAGAGCCAGATAAATGATAGTACGGGACAGGGAATAAGGTGTTACCTGAAAACTAAAACAAAACCTTGACCGGACTTGTAAGTCATGTGTGTGGGCATGAGCGATATGCCCGCTTCAACGATAAAAGAGACTTCATACCTTGATGTAGAGTTCTTTGAGTGCTGTAAATTGTTCGGCGCCCGCAGTGTCCAGCACTTCGAGCTGGGTGGTAGGTATAAGGACGAGATTCCCGTGGAAGGTCGGATCCGATTGGGGTAGAACACACACGAGCTCACCGAAGCCTTGACACCATCGACATCGACTACTAGCTGTTAGTTGAAGCATGAGACTGGGAGATTATGCCGAGCGTCACCTTCTACTGTTGGGTCATAGTTCTCGAGAAAGATATCCTGCACGAATCGCACTGCAAGAGCCGATTTCCCTATTCCACCAGCTAGGATCAGGAGTTGTTACTATTATGACCATTGCTGCGTACAAAACAACTGATGTACCCACCACCAAGTACAACAACGTTGAAATGTCTCATGTCGCGCGACATTGATTCAGATGCGAATTAGACGATTGCAATGAGAAAGGCAGCCAAGTGTGGGGAGTATGGGAGAACATGCACAAAGGTTGGCTTCATTTAGAGCACCGGGCAATAAGCAAGGCGGCTAAGTGTCACTGAACTGGACGAGCATGACTGACCCAACCAACAAGTTAACTGACAAGATGAGCCCCCAGGACGTACGTATCCCCAAAAGAGTGGCGTAATATGTGAAACCCCGGTTGAAGACACTTGCTACTACCACTGATCCGACGGCGTTGCTGGTGAGTACTTGAGCTATGCGGGTAGCTCGGTTTTGTCCGGCCAGTCTTGCATTATATAATTAACTGCCATTAAAGCAGGTGTTCGGAGTTCCTGTCTTTGTATGCCTCGTCCACGCGTCTTCTTCGACTTTGCAATCGGCTCTGGTCCCGCGGGAAGGTATAGTATCTAGAGCTGGCATCCGTACCATTCTCTTGCTCATATATTGCAGAGTCATCTTCGAACTCTTTAGCGATACAGCCCCCAAGACCGCAGAAAAGTAAGCTAGCTACTCTTACCGGCCCAAGCGTGAATCAGGACTAAGAAGCTTAAAGTTTTCGAGCGTTATGCACAGGAGAGAAGGGAATATCTGTTGTCTCAGAGCGCCCACTGTATTACAAGAACAGTATTATTCACCGGTCTATCGATAATTTCATGATTCAAGGAGGGGGTCTGTCTTCAGCTGCCGTCGTGTTACTCGCCACTTATCGTTATCACAGACTTCACGAAGCACAATGGCACTGGAGGGGAATCAATCTATGGGGGTCACTTTCCTGACGAAGATCTTTCGAGGCCTCTCGACTCCGAGGGGTATGTCGAGCATCATTCCTCAGATGCAGCGTTTCTAATATTGCAGATTATTGTGCATGGCTAATCGGGGCCCCGATACCAACGGATCACAGTTTTTTATTACACTAAGGGAATGTCTCCACTTGAATGGTAAGCCGTTGAATCGTGGCTGGTTCGCCTCCTCAACTAAACACGTCAGGTAAACACGTCGTCTTCGGAAAGGTCTTTAGGGGTTACGATGACGTGGTGAAAAAACTAGCGCAAGTACCCGTAGATGCAAAGGATCGACCGCAAACGCCGATTGTGATCTCAAACTGTGGTGAACTCGAGCTGAAAAAGCCAAATCCGACGGAGCAAACTCAACGTATGTTCTTTTTTTCTCATCATTACCGCCCCTTCAGCTTCGCGCAGGAGAAAGTGTCAAAAGTCGCAAGCGCCATGACAATCGCTCTCGGTCACGCAGTGCAGACCGCGAGCGTCACCGGAAGAAGTCGAAAGCGCAGGTCTCTGAATCAGAACCCAGGCCTGACGGTTCTCAAAAGCCGGAGGGAGACATTATTCCACAAGAGACAGAGGAAGAATATGATGCACGTTTAGAACGTGAAGAAAAAGAACGGACGGTAAAAGCTAGATGCAGAGAGTTGCAGCGCATCCAACAATTATCTAAGAACAGAGATTCAATGCAAGGAGTCCGTTTCAAAGGTATATATGCTGAATGGATGTCTTTTCGACGTGGGTTACTTATTTTGCATTGCAGGCCGTGGACGGATGAAATTTATAGATCCAGAGTTGCACTACCGTCAATAGTCGTAGACTTTCATACATGATGCGGGGTACTCCTTCCTTCTTCAACGTACGATATCCTGTAATCAGAACTCAAGCACTCATACCAATTTATGTTAGAAAACGTGCGGATCGCGATATGATAGGGGCATAAAAATGGCTAGCCAGACGTCTCGAGTAGTTGATCAGTAACGTTGTCCACCGCAAATGCGTCCTCCTTTACAGTCATTTGATCCTCCCTCCCGACAGTGATCGTTTTGGCGCTGGCTGCATTCGCGAAACTCAATGATGGTCTAACGGTAGAGCCAGCAGGCGCGGTGGAATGTCCGGAAGCGGGAGTACCTGAAGGGGAAGTTGATGGCGCTTTAGTCGAGTGCATGGGTCCTCTTTCGGTGGCTTGCCGAGAGTTTGTACGCGACATAGAGTGCTGGGTGGCCCGGTCCTTGCTGAGTTCTAAACGCGCTGAGATTTCGCGTTCTTTTACCGAGATATCGACCGGTCTGCAACATGTCAATCAATGACCTTGCATCGTAACAACAAACTAACTTTGCAGCCCCGAAAGGATTTGATCGCGGAACGTTGGAAGCTAACTTCGGGGAGGATAAGGGGGATGGGCTCGTGGAACTTGTGGAACCTGCAGAAGAACGAGGCAGTAATTCAAGCTTTTTACGACTAATCTGTGGGGTTGGAGGAGTGGAGCTGCTCGCTATAAATGAAGAATATCAGCTGTAGTGAAGCACCGTTAGGATATTGATGCGGGAACTCACGAGAAGTGCCCCCTGGTGCTCTCCGCGTACGCCAGTCGCTCTCGTCTGGGGTATCCCGTACATGTGTGGACTCATGTCTACCCTTTACACTACCAAACTTGCCATGTCCAGACTCTTCAGGCGTTGTAGGTTTAAACTTGCTCCCAATGGTCCAATGTTCTTCCCTATCTGCAGCGCCGATCTGGCCCTCGGTCACAGAGAAACCCGAACCCCTCCGACGAGTCGGCGGAGCTTCCGGCTCAGTCACCCTTGGTAACGGTCGTGATGATCTCCAGTCGCTGACTTCGTCAGAAATACTTGGTGGTGGCGGGTGCTCTCCTAGCTGGCCATCAAAGCGACGCCGTGAAGACTCACGGGACTCCCCAAAAGATGGGAGGGGGCCCTCCCGACGCCAACTCGTGGCAAATTTAGAATCCTCCTCCGGAACAGCACCACTCAATCCAGGCTTTTCCTTCGCTGACACGAAACTAAGTTTATAATCAAACACAAAACTGTTAGGCTCACGGGGCTCAGCAACGCTCACTCGAATAGTGCGGCCAGAGAGTTGCTGATGAGCATGTCAAATGCGAGCGTTCAGAAGAACTGGAATAACTGACAGATCCTGTCCTTGACAACGCATCCCTCAAGGCGTCTAGTTCTACAAATTCGACGTAACCAAAGCCTTTGGGTTTGTCATCGCGGTCTTTGATTATTTTGATGGATTTGGCCTACGTGCACGTTAGACGCACAGACGAAGGCAAAGTGAACCACGAACTTGATGAGGTTTGAAGAAACTAGCCAGTTCGCTTTCGGTGATATCAAAAGCGAGGTTTCCGATGAATGCAGTAAAAGGCGGTTGAGACGGCAATGGCACCTCTTCTCTCACGGGGGGGAACGGACGATCGGCTGCGGGATGACAATGCTGTGAATCGGGATGTACTGGGAGGTCCGGAAGCAACGTACGCCGAGAGGATGCAAAGTCATCGCGTCTGCCGAAGCGATCACCTGAGCGCGGTAGTCTCTCATCCTCTGTCTTAATGGAGGCTGGAGGGTCGACTGGATAAGCTAGTGCACATAAAGATGCACGATAGTCCTTACGTGCAGTGGGCAAGGCATCCATCTCGTCTGCCCATGAGCCGAGGGCTGGTTGGGAGATCAGAGAGGAAAGCGAAATTGTACGAAAATTTGCGCGCACTGCTATCGCCGAGAAACTCGTTGAGAGACATCTTGGATGCCTTAGGCTTTTTAGGCGCTATTCTGTGTGAGCCGTATAATTGAGGAGAGGTCAAAAGACTTACCCATGATTGTTAGCTGAGGCTTTTTAGATGTGAGTATGTAGTTGGCTGTCTGCGGGAAAAGCTGTCGAGGAAAATTATGTCGCTGCAAATATCCGTTATTCCCACGCCCAGTCCTTAGTCATCACTGACCTGCTATCTCTACTACCAGCTAGTTGGCAGCATGATCCTTCTCGAGGTCAGGCGGGAGCTCGTCACACGTCGCAGCACACACTAACGCGGTACTAGTCTCACAATGTTATCATACAGACAGCCTTGGCAGACAAAGCCGTCAAGTGGGCCCATAATCTATATGCTTCCATAACCGTCGTGCTGATGGATCACTAGACCATCATCCCTGGATGTCTTGTTCGTGGATTTCGACGGAGTTAGGTTCCATTTGTCCACGCCAGAGAAGAAGACGATGGTGCAGCTTTCGATGAACATTCGCTGTTGGGACGAGTTAGTTGCGTACGGTGCACTCGACGTACTCGGACGAGAATACGGCACCCTGATCAAGGCCAACACGGAACCCGAGTATCATATCAGTCTTGACATTGACCTTGAACAGCTTCCGGGCGACGAAGGTGTGTGCTTAGCGTCAGTCGCGAACCCAACTGAGCTTCCACAGCGAGTCGGGATGCATTCATCAAATCCATCGCTCTCTTAAAGCGCAACGTCCTCGCAGCCCCGTTCGAATTGGCATTTCGTCAGCAAAAGGAGCTAGAAGCCTCGGGAGGCACTCTCGGAGACCTGATGCAGATCCATTATCGTGATGAAGAGGCTATATACATTCGGGCTTCGCCCGATCGGGTGACGGTGATATTCTCCACCATCTTCCGAGAGGAAACAGACAGAATATTTGGTAAAGTATTTTTGCAGGTGAGCTCGTTACGTTGGTTTCGAAAAAAGTATGTTCCGCAACACTGCCGCCAGGAATTCGTCGACGCCCGACGCCAGCCTAGTATCCAGAACGCACCCCAGGTACTCTATACCAATCGTGAACCCCCCCTCGAAATCCGAGATGTACCTGGACTCCGCGATTCCGACGACATTGGATATGTCACCTTTGTACTCTTTCCCCGCCACTTTGCCAAGCCTGACATATCATACAACACAATCTCGCACATTCAGCTGTTCCGCGACTACCTCCACTACCACATCAAATGTTCCAAGGCCTATATGCACTCGCGCATGCGCCACCGCGTAGCAGAATTTCAAAAAATCCTCAATCGTGCCAAGACGGAGGTGGCTGCTACGGAGAGGAAGACTGTTACGTGAGTTCGTTAAGAAACGGAGTTGAGCTTTCCTGACACAACTGCAGTGGCAGAACTATGGTAGTTCGGTAAATACTGGAGCAATGAATGTAATACTGGTTAATTCTCACGCCACGGTGGTGGTGACTTGTTCTTTGGCTGGATCCAATCGATGGATGTCGAGCGTGCTGCTGAGCCAGCGGTTGCACCGAGTCAAGAGGCTGGAACACCAGACTCGATTCGCATCACCAGACACGGGAAACTTCGTGTTTGGGTCAAGAAAGCGCTGGATTTTCTTGAAGTGCGTTCCACTACTCTTGGGACGGCGACGCGTCCAACGCTAGTAGAGTCATCCTGACAGACTACTCGTTCTACACTCGGCACCAGCTGATGTCACAGCTTCCACTATTCCACGGCTTGTTACTGTCGTCGAGATCATAAAGCGCGAGTACTTGAAAGGACGAGACGTGTCTGCAGGCGATGCTTCAGGGCTACACCAGTACAACCAGCTCCTATTCGAGCGGGGGAGCAGAGTGTCAGCGGACGGCGAAGACCGAAGTGACGCACTCCGCCTCGCCCTCGACGGTCATTCACAGTGCGTGACATGGCGCTGCCGCAGAGTTATCGTTCTGAGCTGTCCCAGCTTGAAGCAGGCATTTGCGCCACACATGAAGATCACACTGTCTACCAACGCTATCGAACGCCGCCGCGAGGCACGAGAGACGTGAGTTGAGGCGATGCAGCCAGCGTTGCCAGGGGTACTCAATATGAGACAGATACCAGTTGCCTGCGATCCGTCGCATGTCCAGGGCAGCAAAGGCGAGGATGCGAAAACGGGCAAGGAAGCAGGCAGAGGGCGCGTAGTTTCTGTGTCAAACTCTGTCTAGAAATGGTAGTTGTATAACGTAATATTTGTGGTGAAAATGTGGGATCAGTGGCGGTGTCATTGTCTTGCAGCCAAGTCCCAGCCGAACGAACTAGCCCTACTACCGTACTGCAAGTTGTCGTTTTGTTACAGCGAGCGCATCTCAGCAACTCTAGTCGAGCTTCTGCACTCACTAAGGAGCTGTGTTAATTTGTTGCATCGTCTTGCGTTATCGCAACCGCACCGATAGTGCGCCCTGCAAGTCCCGCTTCAATCCAAGCCTACCGGTAGATCTCCGACCTTTTCTATAATGGCTTACTTGGCTGCGCGCATGCCTCGCCGCATCTCTGCCCGCACGGTCACGTCCTCTCAGGACCCCACCGTCTCCCAACAAACAGAAACCCCTTACGACTCCAACATTCGCCAGCTCCGCCGCCATTGGAAATGGGCAGCCTTTTCTCAGTTCTTCTTCACCTTCAGTCCTCTCCTCGCAATGAGTGACGTCACGCTCATTGTAAGTCCGTCCCTCGGCGCGCACTCAGCTTGTCATCCACGTCTTTCTTGTTTACAGGACGTCGAGAACGACCTCGTTCATTCGACGAACAGAGTTCTGTCCCGCGTTATGCAGCGCTTGCTCATAACTCTCACTCAGGACAGAAAGATAGCGTGAGTATCCTTTTTCCCTTCGTTGTCTTGTTTTCCTCTGGGACCTTCATTGATGCCCCTGTTAAGTCCTGATAGCTGGCAGAATGCATTGCGACGCCAGTACCAGAGGAGGGACCCAGATGCTAGCCCCATCGGCCTTATAACCCGTTCGAAACACTACGTCGTCGAGTCCCCTTGGACATCCACGCCACCCCCGGCCACTCTCTCTGGCGTTCCCCTCGACGAACCGCTACGCGCGAATGAGTCCCTGGAGCACGCTCAGTCTATTACCTCCCCTTCTCCTGATAGCGTAGCCTACGATGAACGTTCACTTGGAGACACAGAGCACGTCCCTGTCACAAAGGTCGAGGAAGAGGACACGTGTTCCGAAACGTTAGAGGTCACGGAGAAACGGGTTGACTGGTTAGATCTCTCGATGCTTGCGAAGCTCGAGTCTTTGTACACCTTGGCGGAATGGCAATTCCAGAATCCACATCGAGTTCGTCAGCAGATGAAATCCGATGACGAACAAGCTACATGGGTACGTTCAAGTTCGTCTTCTCGTCCCTGACAATTTACATCTTTTTGTGAAACGAAGCGCATCGAACCCATCGGATACGACGCCAAGAGAAATTCATACTGGCTGATTGGTAGTACTCGGATCTGATGCCTCATATGATACTGTCTAATACCGTCTGCAGGTGACCGGCTCTGGATCCAGCGAGAGCCACCTAGACCGAACCTGAAGCGGAAGCGGAAAACGGGTGGAAGCTCCAAGAATTTCACGAAGGAGCAGGAGCGGTCGCTGACAGCGAAACGTCAGAGGGTCGATCTGAGTCCTGGACCTGTGTGCCAATCGTCTGTAACACGTTCCACTCGCAGTAAGGTGCGATCCCAACTATCGTCCAGCCCTAGAGAGGGACGCGCTGCAAAAACGCGTGCAAACCAAAGACTGGATGCACAAGCAAAGGATCTCGCCGAGTTCCAGCGCCAAATAACAAGTTCTCGTAGAAGGATCGCGCCCAGAACCTCTAGCAAACCCACAGGCATAAGGGTTAGTGCGCGATTACGGGGCACGGTACCTGAAGATGAAGAATGGCAAGAGGTTCCTGACGAATGGTTGGCCGTGAGCAGTATCCATAAAAGCCACGCCAAGGACCCACCACCCAGCTCTTTACTCTCTGGGACGAAAGTGATGAAAACTGGCTTAGAAAGCGACGATAGCTCGATTAGTGAACTCACTGAGCTCAGCGATGGCGAAGATGATGCGGTGATGGAAGAACCGGATTTCAAGGAAACGGCAATCGTGGACACGGAGGTATTGGACCCGATATTAGTGAAAAATGACACGGATGCAGAAGCTGGGGGTCAGCAAGATGAGGAGGCGAAACTGGTCGATCCGTCCTCTGCACTGCCGCCTCCTGAGGACTTCGTGGAGTGGGAAACGGTTGGTGTTATCTGGTGTATTGAATCAGTCATCTACTGATCTGCTCTAACAAACAGATATGTGTGGCTCTCGAAGAATGGGAAAGCATTGGACACCGGTTCGAGAAAGCAACCCATTATGCAGAAAAGGCGCTTTATAAAGTATTGTCACAGACTATCGTGCCTACGGTTACCGCTGAACTCAGGGTACGTGCTATTTGCTTTCATGTTCGGTATACCCTTCTTCATGTCCCCCAAGGAAGTCGAGAAGATAAAACGGATGGAGGAAGCTGTTGTGCAACGCAAGCGTTCATCTAGGATTGCCATGAAGGAGATTGGGAAGGAAGAAGAACGTACGGCGATGAGAAAACGCCTTGAGGAGGATGAAAAGATGAGCCGGGCGCGAAGACTACAGGCTCGTCAACAAAGGGAACACACGGAGAGGCTGAGAAGAGAGAACGCTCGAGAGCAACGTTGGAAGGAACGCGAGCTTCGGGAGCAAGAACTAGTGGAGACCTGCGAAGCAGAATCAAGGTTTGCTCACTATCAAAGCTTCTATGTCGATGTTCTGATTGTAACCTGTAGGCCTGATGGTTGTGCGGACACCACTCGGAAAGAGACAAGCTCCGACTTGCTACAAGTCGGACAAAGTAAGGCCTCTGTCACCCTCAGCGTCATTCCGATCAATGGCACAGGTAGTGGGTCTCGTAGTCCTGTTGAGAATTGGGAACTCGATTGCGAAGTTTGTGGACGGAAAGGAATTAATCAAGTGAGTTTCTACTCGCAGGGCTTGAGTTTTTTGATATCACACCTTTCATAGGATGATGGTGTACCCCTATTGTGCTGTGGCCTCTGTAGCAAGTGGCAACATATTGTCTGCCATGACAGGCAAGACACGATGGTTGGACGCCCAAACCGTAATTGGGACGCCGAGGATTTTATTTGCCGACGATGCCGCTCGACAACTTCCAAGGGCTTGTCTGCCATCCACCCTACCGGCTTCCTTCCTTCTGGAGTGAATAATAATAGAGAACTGGCTCCTAGTTCTGCGGCCTTTTATGGTCCACCATCAAATCATCCCAGAGACTACCCTAATAGTGTTTACTATCAGAATCCGCCCTCCAATGCAAGATATCCCCCCGATCATCCAGACATCCGACCAACAGTTCTTTCTCCCTCCTACACCTCCCAACCCCGACCGACAGGCATGACATTTGCACATTATCAGCCCCAACAAGGCAGATTTTCGACCTCTCGGCCGACCTACTCAGTTCAGGATATCAACTCGCCTCAGCACGCACGATTCTCTATTGCACCACACACGGTCTCAACAACTGGGATTACTCCATACCCACCTATTTTCCACGTGGGGCTTCATCGATGTTCCGTGAATGTAGTCTAACGCTTCTTTATCTTCAGACACAAGTTGCAACCCACGAACAATGGTCCCCTTCTTCAACGTATCCTCGCACCACCAATTCGTACCCGGTCAACGGCGGACCGGTGCCCCTTCATGCGCAGGGGGTACAGCCATACTACAATGGGCATGCCCACACGTCATACTCCCATTTACGAGGAACGAATAATCCGAACACGCTGGGACACTATGTTGGGCTCCAACATGTCCCACAATACCAACGTAGTAAATAGCGGTCCCATGGTGAACCACTAGCCCAGATTCTTGGTTTATTTGTTCTCTATCTCGGCGTGAGTTAGTGGATGATGTCGTGGACAACCTGTTACACAATATAGAATACGGGTAATGTGGAGTAGGCATAATCTATCGGATTGTTTCATACATCTTGAATGCAGGAGACGTAAATGGGAACGGATCATCGTCTGTAACACTGTCCCTAGTGTGTTTCAGACAAGGAAATATGACCAGCCTGGGCGACGAATTTACGCACTCGAGAGGTCCGAGAACTCTCAGCCCACGGATATGGGTGTCTTTACCACTCATGTGGTTCGCGACGACGATGATTTGAAGTACGTAGGCGTGGACCGGTTTGCTGGAAAAACGACGACCATAATCCAAGTGAAGCAACGAATGTTCAGTAGACGATTCGAGAAACCCACTAGATCGCTCCGTCTTCGCCCAGTTCTGACGATACATCAAAGGTGATCCAGCCGTCGGGTTTGTCGAGCGTCGCGACTCGCACGTCTTGGAGATCGCTTGGGCCGGTGCCGGCACGAATTGCCAAGGTTGACGGCGTGTAAGAGTCGTCCTGCGGCCAGCTGAGATATATACTGATTTTCTGGGCAGGGAGAACGCGTCAGTTCTTTGAGAAAGCACGAACGTGACGCGGAATCGACCTGGATGGCAACTTTGCGAGGGAATTCGATGGTGATGAAATGAGGCTGGGGACCGTCGGAACTGACTCGAGGCAGGGTAAGTATGTCGCAGCGATTGGATGATAAGGAAAACGGCACTGACTGCCAAAATGTGTCTGGATCACCGTCCCTCAAGCACTCGGCTCCGAAACCGAACTTATACGAGGAAACAGACCACTTGGCCATGCGACCGATGTCCGGCCATGGAAGGACGGGTGGCAGGCGAGCTAAGATTTGCTTCAGCGTCTACATAAACCATTCTGGACGCATGTGTGAGTACGAACTTTGGTGCATAATGGGCATACCATCCTTGGGCAGGTCGGCCGCAGCAGGGTCGATGGCATTTTGCTCGTCGTTGCGCGTGTCATCAGCGGGTGTGGCCATGTCCAAAGGTGGTGCTTGAGGGTTGTCCAAAGATCGGCTGTGGCCCCAAGCTCAAGCCCGTTTGCCATTCATTTGTTTATCCACGAGCCTCCCAAGACACAACCGCGATGAGAAAATCGGACGAATCGGACACGACCAGCTTACCTGGTACTGTGATGGTGGAGGACTCCGCCAGCTGGCCGAAACTGGCGAATATTGACGACTATCCTCGTTATGGCCGACAAATGGTCTTGGACGGCTTCGGCTTGCAAGGTTACTCTATGCCCTCCTCCACCGTGACTGTTAAGAGGTTCACGCGCTCATAGGTCAAATCAAACTACAACGTGCATCGGTAGCCGTAGTTGGTGCTGGGGGTCTTGGGTGTCCCGCACTCCAGTACCTTGCCGCTGCTGGCGTCGGCAAGCGCTTCCTCTCCGTCGTCGTGTGACCAGCGTTCTTACCAGCCGAAACCAGGACGCATCGCTATCGTCGATCATGATATAGTCGAACTCTCCAACATGCAGAGACAGGTGCTCCATAACGAAGAGACAATCGGTATGCCCAAAGTACTTTCAGCGGCAGCCGCTATTAAAAAGTGAGTTTCTATAGGCACGTTCCTTTCCCCGTTCCAGATGCGATCTTTCCTAGAATCAACTCGACGATTCGAGTGGAACCCATCCATGAAGTGATAGATTCATCCAACGCGGTGGCGCTCCTGCAGCCATACGATATAATCCTAGACTGCACAGACACCGTGCAGACCAGGTATCTCTTGTCTGACACCGCAGTTCGGCTCGGAAGACCCCTCGTAAGTGGTGCCGCTCAAAAATACGAAGGTCAACTCTGTGTTTACAACCTCGGCGAATCGGGACCCTGTTACCGTTGCATATTTCCAAAACCTCCTGCCCCAGAGGCGTCCCGGGGTTGTGAAGAGATGGGCATCCTGGGTACAGTCACTGGTGTCATCGGTGTCATGCAAGCATTGGAGACCATCAAGATCCTCATCGGTCTGCATGGTGTGTGCGGTGCCTTTGATACTCGTTCGCTTGAGGCAAGGCTATTAGCACAGACGGCAAAGCCACTCTCATGTTATTTTCTGCACTGTCGATGTCGCCGTTCCGGACCATCAAGCTAAGGGCGAAGAAACCCACGTGTGCTGCCTGTGGGATTGATGGACAACGACTAGGAGCCATTCACGAGACCGACTACATCACATTCTGCGGGGGACCGCAGCCCGATTGGGAAGCACGAGGCTTGGCTTTGGGAAACCCTGGTGATCGCATTTCCGCTAAAGTATGCTGTTCAGTCGTGACTCAAGAAGAATAATCTAAATTACTCCCAGGAATTACGAGAGTGGCTGGGATTGCAGGAAAGATGCGTTTTGCTTGATGTTCGTCCCAAGACCGAGTTTGGCATATGCCATTTACCTGGGTCACTGAGTGAGGTCGTTTACACTATCCTCCCCGCATTGCTCACGAATTTCGTGGAGATGTTCCGTTGCAACAGCTGCTCGCAGATCCCCTTGCCTACGTACCATCCACTGTCGTCTTGAAGATTGTGGTCGTGTGTCGTCTCGGGAATGATTCGCTAATTGCAGCAGAAGCACTTCGTGATTTGAACCCTTCAATCGACGTAAGGGACGTTATCGGAGGGCTTCGTGCATGGTCAAAATATGTAGATCCACAATTCCCGGTGTATTGAGATTTGTTGTGAAGCATATACAAGTGAGCATGAATCAAAGGGATACATTGATCCCGTCTGGCAAAGTTTGGCTTTGCATTGAAGAAAGGAAATACTTCTTACTTCCCTGTAAGTCGTTTTTGAATAACCGCGGCGCGACTACGGAGACACGTCTGCTTACTCAAACCAGCTTTGAACCACTTGGGTATCTTCTTATCGTCTGATCCGGTAGTTGGTCGACTTGACGATGTCTCCGACTTCGAGACTGCTTCTAGTTCCTCGAATACGGGTAACTTTGGTAGCTCGATTGCTTGGGCAGCAATGGTCGACAGTAATGGCGCTGGCACGTCGCTCCCTGGTCTCAAATCAACAAAAATTAAACCAAGTGAACTTAAGAGACGAACTGTTTAGAGATTCGTCCTCGAATCTGAGTAACAGCACGGAAGAGGGTGCCAGCTGAAGCTCAGCTAGAGTCAAGTCCTTGACCTTTGGATCAGAAACTTTGAGATCACGTTTAGGGGGGGACTGATCTAGACGAAAGAAATGCCGCCTCTGAGAAGGGATCGAAGCGCAGTCGGTTTCACCCACATAGTATGAATTTAATCGGCTTCACGTCGTCACGAAGAGACGAGCGAACGAACGCATACACCGAACGGATCTTGTCCGACGACGGGAAGTTTTTCTCTAGTTGGGTACGATCGCTAAATCTGACACGAACTGTTGTCTGCTTGCATCTCAGCTCAACCAACAGCAGAACAAAGGATAGAAGCTGACGTTTGGCCATCTATCCCTTTTGGCTTTCTCCGCGGCTTCCCTCGTGGCCCGCAGATGTAAGGGAGCATTGACCAATGCCTGCGTGCGTGCAGTCAGCACGGCTTGCGCGGCCTTGAGATCGGCTACAGTCGGAGTGAAATATGACTCTGGTAGCTCTCTCACTTCAAACCTGCACGGTCAGTACGAAATGTCGCGACCCAGGACACACGAACGCACATGGAGAGCTTCTAGAGGGTGAAGGTGCTTTGTATACCTTGAAACCCGAAGATTCAACGCCAAGGGGAGAGGCGTTTCCAGAAGATGGAACCAGGAGGGTATCAGACATTGAAATGAATTTGTTCTGTGTATAGAGCTATAGAGCGATTTATCAACAGGGTGATATTGCTACGGTGGAACACCACACACGAATGGGCGATCTTCTCGTTGCGTGAAATCTACGAAATATGGTGCTGATTACCGTTTGCGACGTCAAGAGCTGGACGAAAAAGAGAGTGGGTGAGTGATGAAACGAAGCAGGTGTTGAGAAAATGAAATCAGAATGAGTCTACGTTGTCTCAGCTCACGGACCTCAGGGTGCACCGGCAAGCACACCTTTTGGTACAAGGCCCGCGAATCGAACGCAAATTACATGAGCGCATCACCTGTATGGAATAGAAACGCGGTCTTGACAGTGTGGATACTCACGAAATGGTTCTTGTCTAATGGTAGTAAGTTGGCCGGTTGTTTGTGTCTGTTTCATCGACCACGGTGCTTCGCCTTGGTGTAGCATGTCCGATCATCATCATCACGACGAAGGCTGCGGTCACGACCACGACCACGACGGTGACGACGTAGGTCCCAATGACAACCTGTTCCCCTACATCGACCGTCCCCACGTCGTTGCATTAAATGCGACGGAACCAGGGTCCAGGGTCATTAAGCCGTGGCACTCACGTACGGATGAACGAGTGGTGCGCAATAGGGCAAACGTCTCTCGTTCTCGTCCACTGAGCTCGATCGTAGTACTTGGAATCAGACGCGGACGAACAATTGTGAGATTCCACCCCCACTTGCGTCAGACTCTACTCGCCTGTCCTGAACGGCCCCCTTCACGAAGAATCATTCGCGTTCCGTTTACCGGTTCTGTCAAGCTGCGGTCTCTTCTTCTGAAAGCAGGTCCCGGCGATCAGACCCCGCGGAAAATCGTACTAGTGTGTACATATTCCCCGTCTGCAGATGCCCCTTTTTGACGAGTGCTTACCCTCTGTAAACGCCACCTCGCCGATTTATCATAACCAAGTTTACAAACGAACCAAGCCTGGACTTTGACGACGTTTCAGACAAGAACCCGGCGCAGGAGTTCGAAGTCCCAGTTGGGCGAGAGGTTGGCGAATATGCTGTCAGGCATGTTTTCATCGAGTGATCTAGCTTTGGACTCGAAATAATCATCACTGATAGAGCGACAAAGTTCACCAATGTAACCTCGGTGACCTTGTTTATCCCCTCGAATCAAGGGGCCGACTCAACACGGCTGTACTATATCGGGTTCTTTGGACATTGGACTCAAGTATGCGGTGGGATCGTGTTGCTGGATTGCACTAATCTCTTGTTACATCCAGCGGAAGAATAATCCAGTCATAACTGTATATGAAGCGCAGGCCAACCTGGCAGACCACGAAAAGATTCAAGGAACCGAGGGTGCTTTCAACGCATCTCAAACATAACAGGACATCGATCAGTTCGTAACGAGTCTGATGCTCCCTAAGCAACGCAAGTGTAAGGTGGGGGAACCGTACAGTAATAACTTAATCGGGATCGGGCGAGGACATATCGGTGACGGATGGCATAGAGCTACAGCATCGAGCTTGGGTTCATTCCTCCTGCCATCATGCCATACGACGGAGATTCTTCCGCATTGCGCTGCATAAAAGATTGCATCATCTCGTAGTTCACAGTTCCGCTCCCTGTGTTATATGCTCTAACGTTTGTAGGCGGGTGTATATTTGCCTTCATATGATCATCAATACAGCATCGCAAGACGGGCCACAAGGCGCTCACCTGTAAGCCTGTGGGAACGCTCCTCATCGCACTATACGAGTTTGGGGGTATGGGCATCCCGAGCGGGTTCAAAGCCGGACCTGGGGAAGTATGGGGTTGTTGCGTTTGTTGTGACTGCTGCCGTCGTAGCTGTTCTTGTCGAAGGAAAAGCGCAAATAATTGTTTTTGTTTTGCCTCCTCGAGACCCTGCATGCGAGATAACAACATCGGGGGCACGTTTATCCCGTTCAACCACTGAGGCTTCGCTTGCTCGACTGAGGATTGAGCATCCAACACGTTCCCACTTCCAGGAAGATCGGGTATGCCGTCGGGGAACACAGCCCCCACAAGATAATTAGAATCCACCGAGAAGATGAAGATATTGTACAAGAATTTCCCTGATGGTGGCTGCCATCCCGTGTAGGCGTACTGTGGCTCAGGTGAGTCAACGATCATGATGATATATTAACCAGAGATACCCACAATACGGTGTGCATCCATAGATTTGACGAGTGTTTGGAATCGCTGCTCGTTCATAGAGGTGTCAGGAACACGAGGATCGGGTGTAAACCTCATCATACGGGCTCGAGGTTGGTGGCGCCTGAGCCAAGACGAGAGTTCCGCCGTATCTTTGACGGGTTCCTTGCAAGGGTTTAAAGTAAAGTTCATGGGCCACGTTTCCGTACGACTACAGAGACTGCTGAGCTTATATCCAGGAAATAACATGAGCGACCTACACGTCAACCGATGAAGGTGCGGCAAAGGTTCCGACTACATGTACTTGCACCTCATTCGTTACTTGCCCGCTGAACTTGGGGAAAGCCCCCGAGAACGTCCCAGACCACGCAAAGGCGTTGGGTGGCTGAACAACCTGACTACTTGTTGCGTTGGGGTTAACACCTGTCTCACGCGATGTTTGTGAAGACGGCCCCAAACTTTGCGGTCGAATCCCCTTCCTCTCATTCAGCTTCTGCACCTGAGCGGCCACCTCTGGCGTTACAGTTGGGTGGAATTGTGTTTGACTAGGTCCCGCTTGAGGGGTACTATTATCGGCAACGGATATCGTACCGCCGCGAGACTGCCAGAATTGCGTTAATACTTGGGAATCAGAAATCGCAGGTTTATGCTCATCCGTCGTGGCACCCGCTGGCCGTTCACTCGGTGCACTTGACACATCCAGCGGGCGATGTTGTGTAGACGGACCTGACTCTGCTGGTCCGTTCGGAAGAGTTGATTCAGTGGTACCGACTTGCGCGCTCAGGGAATCCTTTGCGAGACGTATATTGTGATAGTATTGCTTAAGCAGCAGCTTGATCTGTTCTTTGACATGTACCTTCTGAGCTCGGTCTTTGTGGAGCCCAACCAAGATCGCAGTCTGCCCGGCGTTTTGCGCATTGGCCATCCGCGAATCTAGAGCCAAGACATCTTTTTCTAATGCCTTGAGGCGTTCCATCATCTGTCCAAACTTGAGTCTCGTTGAAGGTACCACTTGTTCGTAGACCTCGTTGATGGATGGACCAGAAGGTAGGGGTGCAGCAGAAGGAGAGGCAGTCGCGGGTGTGGATGCAGGCACAGAGGGGATGGCCTGAACAGGTTCAACCGAAGTCGAATTCGGACCAGAAGCGGTCGTAGATGGTTGTGTGGCCTGTGAAGACACTGATTGTTGAGAACGTTGGTTCTGTGCTATCCGTGCAGAAGGGAGAGCAGGAGATGCAGATGACGTTTTTGAAACAACAGGATCGGCGACAACCTTCTGCCGCTTCGTGTCCGGACTTTGCTCGCAAGGCAGAGCGTCAGTTTGACGCTTGGTACCTTTGGCCCAAGTGAAAAACCGTCATGTTCGATTTCACGTATGCTTACCTGTCTTTTGTGGTGTAGGGAAGCCCGCAAGTAACAAGATATGTGGAGCATGCACATTGAACCATGGGGATTGAGAACCAGAACCCGCTACCTGTCAGCAGAGACAGTGTGCATACGGATGTAGAAAAGATATCAGGACGAACCAATGATTGAAGGTTCTGAAACTGTGGTATTTTCCTTAGACTAATCAGGCTCAAATTGATCTTTCTCTGCAACAATGTTCGCACTATCCCACGTCAACGCGAGTCTATGGGATGTCGCTCACCTTCCTAAGTTCCACAGGGATAGAATCCCAGTTCACCAGATCTAAATGTTGCAAAGTGTTGCACTGAGGTCTCTGAGCATTGTCGGGTGGAGATGCGGCAATATGCAGGAGATGGGATACCAGTGATCGGTTGTCCTTTTGTGGTGATTGCGTCTGCGAATGATTGAGATTGAAATTAGCGGACGCCATAAGGATGTCGAATAACTGTTGCAACGTATGTAAAATCAGAACGGTACATCGGTGCAGATGGTGACATACTTCGATAGCCGCCACGAGTCCCTCAAGTGCAGACATTCCTCTGCCACTTCCAGAATTTGTCTGGCCAATACCAAGCTTCGAGGGCTCTCCACGAAGTTCCTTCGTGACCTGGGAGAGAGGAGCAAAGTATTTCTTGGAGAGAAGAGGAAAGGGCCGTGTGTCCGCGGCGCCATAGGTGACGAATGCTATACGGAACTACGGAAACATTGTCAGAAACTGTCAGGAGGATGGCACTAATACACTAGCTACCTGATGGGTGGGGTGTAGTTCGTTCAAACGCTTGAGGAGGGGATAGACATACTCGATCAGCACACGGGACCACTCTGAGGCGAGAAGGAGAGACGCTTCGACGACGCAAGCCACGGCGACGAGGTCGCCAGTTGGTTCCGGGCTAGCTGACATGGTGGTATGGCTTGTGGACGACCAGAGGAACAACCGTCAAATGGTCACTTCGTGGACCGTTCCTCCGCACTGTGAGAACGAGTGGACAAAGCCGCGGATCTATATATTTTGGTAAAGTCCACGACACTAGAGATGAAATAATACTGGTATATAGATGTGGTAATGGTAAGTAGAGGGAGTCGACGTCCGACCATGATCGACCCAGCGGGAATACAAGCGTCTGTACGGATACGTGGCCTCACAAAACATTGTCCAGTACAACAGTCTAATCATAGAACGATCAGCCATGCGCCGCCTACGATACCAGCAACAATGGTTGCCGCGAAATAGTACCAGCCAGTTGCCACAGACATCGACGCGCGACGGGCAGCGCTGGCTGATGCAGTGGTTCCGCCGATCATCGATAACCACTGGGAGTAATTCAAGACGACGCCCGTGGTCGTTGGCACTGGAAGTGCGGTTTGTGGCCCAGTCGGCGTGAATATGGCCTGTACCACCACCTGGTTACCGTTTGCATCGGTCGTGGTATATGAGTAGGGGGTTGGCCCGCCAGGTGTTGCCGGGGTTGTGCCTGGTTGACCAACTGGACCAACTTGCTGTGGCGTCGTCGTCGGAGACGATGTAGTCTGCTGCAACGGGTTGGAAGTTGTGGGGACTATCGTGGGAGATGTCTGTGATGTGCTCGGGGCTACAATTGTTTCGCTTGGGTTTGATAAGTACACGATCCAGTGAACCGCGCTTCAAGGCTTACAGAACTCGGGTTGTTGGGACTCCAGCAGCGTTTTGGGTGATAACTTCGACGACTGTAGCGCCAGCGCTGCGCAAGATCAGCAAGGAATGGACACCATACACGATGGCTCACATGTTGACGACGGTCTCTGTCTGTGCGTGTGCAAAAAGCGTCAGGATGAAGACGACGATCGCAAAACATAGTAGAGTCTTCATCGTCGGTGGGACGAGTATGAGTATTTGTTGGCTCGTTGTCCCACGAGGCTGCGAGCAGGTTTTCGGCAAGCTCGGCGGATAACCCTTGGCAACAAAATAATTTCAACAATTAATTCTTATACTTTCTGTTTTTTTTTTTGAGCGATGATTGATCGATTTCGTCGGCCGTCACTCGTTTTCTTTCTT
>JBBPKC010000012.1:123565-137559 GCA_038089055.1 Tylopilus aff. balloui | reverse complement strand
CCACGGTCGTTCTCGGCCAACAAGAAGATGCCTCCCAAAAAGATCCCCGCTCAGGAGAAAAAGGTTCTATTAGGTCGCCCAAGTAACAACCTCAAGATCGGCATCGTTGGTGCGTTCGTCCTACCCTATCACGCTTTCCACGGAACTCACACCGATCGCACTAGGCCTCCCCAACGTCGGAAAGTCATCCTTCTTTAATGTACTGTCGAAAACAGGTCCGTTATCTCTAACCCGCTCATCTAGCACACCTAAGCCGCACAGACCTTGGCAAGGCCGCAAACTTCCCCTATGCGACCATAAATCCCGAGGAAGCGCGTATTCCTGTACCCGATACGCGATTTGAATGGCTGTGCGATCTCTACAAACCAGCTTCTCGCGTTCCGGCTTTCCTGACCTGTATCGACATTGCCGGTTTAACCGCTGTGCGTACTCCTACGCAATACGCCAGATCTCATTTGAATCAAGATTAGGGCGCATCCACGGGCGCCGGTCTAGGCAACGCTTTCCTGTCACACGTCAGGGCTGTGGACGGTATCTTCCAAGTGGTCCGAGCCTTCGATGATGCCGAAGTCATCCACGTAGAGGGTGACGTTAACCCCATGCGGGACATGGAAATCATTCAAACGGAACTACGGCTAAAGGATATAGAATGGGTAGAGAAACATTTAGAAGGTCTGAAGAGAAGTGGACGGGCTCTTGGGAACACCAGCTTGGCCGACAGGGCCAAAAAGGAGGAAATCGTAAGTTTTACCTCCAACTGCTGGTCATACCCCATCGGACTCAGCCTACAAGGCCATAGTTGAAAAGGTACTGAAGACCCTGACCGTTGATAACAGGGACGTACGCAAGGGTGACTGGACAAACAAAGAGGTGCGTGTCTCCAACAGTGGCACCTTTATTTCTGTCTTCTTTGATGAAAAAGAGCTCCATGCTCGCATAACCCAGCTCACTGAGGCGGGAGTAACGCCCCATATTCCTGTGATATAACTTCCTTCCATTCTGAGATTTCAGCACTTAGTCTTTCATTTGTCGTCGCCCGGAGCATACTGACGCCCTTTTCAGGTGATCATCCATTTCATTCCTTTTCCCCGGAACAAGCAGCGCTTCCTACATGTTGGGGTGGGGCTGATGCCTCATATGTTCTATGAAACTAAATCCTTCTGCTCGTCTCACCAAACTTGTCGCTCAGAACTGATCGCAGCTGGTAGATCGAAGTTGTTAATGGTCTCTCCCTCCTGACAGCGAAGCCTGTCACTTATCTCGTCAATTTGAGTGAAGCAGATTATGCTCGGAAGAAGAACAGATGGTATGCTCGCTCTGCGAGGTCGTGGACACCTTACAGAGCTTTTATAGGTTGCCAAAGATTAAGGCTTGGATCGATACCAACAATACTGGCGATCCTTTGATACCGTTCTCCGTTTCTCTGGAGGAACGTCTCTCCGCACTCGGCGAGGAGGAGCTGGCAGTGACTCAGAAGGAAGGAGCTCCGAGCGCTTTGGGCAAGATCACCCAAGCGGGCTACGCATCTCTCGATGTGCGTGATCCCGCGCAGCCATCTTCTAAGCTATACGTTTCTCTTCTGTGTCTAGTTGATCCGGTACTTTACCTGTGGGCCGGATGAAGTTAGGGCATGGACGATCCGACGGGGTACAAAGGCACCTCAGGCTGCTGGTGTCATCCAGTACGTTTTTCACACCGGGATCGCCTTTCATTACCGCTCAACCGTTTGCTCAGCTCAGACTTTGAAAATAAATTTGTTTGTGGCGAAATCATGTCCTATGATGACCTGAAGGAGCACGGCAGTGAAACCGCTGTCAAGGCTGGGGGGAAGCTGCGACAGCAAGGTAAACCCTATGAGAGTAAGTTACTCTTCGCAAACCGCATAACCCATTTGTTTGAACACAAGCTTTAAGTGAACGATGGAGATATTGCGTACTGGAAGTCTGGGGCGTAAAGAGTAACGAACCACTGCGATGAAAAGAAACTGTATGCTAGGGAGGCTCGGTATACTAGGAGCTTTTGTAAGTAATCGGTGAAAGCAAAATGGTGACAGGAGCGTTGCACAACCAAAAATTTTCTCCTTGTGAAGTGCAATGCTCTAACAGCTCTATCCTAGCCACTCTTGGCAAGATTTAGCGCAAGCAAGTTTCGTGGTCGAAGGTAGACACTACGCAGGTCGTCAACTTTTTTCAAAACATGAAGACCGTCTAGAGATGTTCTTTTCCGTAGGAGCCCAATTGATCGACCTGAGACCCTGATCCCCAAATCGTTACACTACTCCTTGACCTCATCTCGTTCGCTCAAGACCGTGACTTCCTCAGCATCGTCGGAGTTTCCATTGACTCTTGCTGCTCGATCGAATGGATCGTAGATGATCGAGTCTAGATAGGCAAGAGCGGCCTGCAGACGCGTCTAGTACGGTGCGTAACGGTTGTCGTTGACAAAATCACTGCGCACCCGCCCGACTTCGCTCAGTTCCTGTTCCTCGTCTCCGTCGAGTGTCTCATATTGCGTATCGTTAAAGACCAACGCGTCCTCCAACTCGTCTTCCGACAGGTTTGAGTCCGGGTGCAAGGACGCGCAGAGGGACATGGCTTCAAAGATGGATTCCACTGCAGGGGGTCGAGGTCGTGAGCATGCCCGCGAAAAAAAGGTGATGGGACGCACGCGATGCAGGGTTCTGTGGCACGATTGTCATTTCCCGCATCTCTGTCACATCCTCGAACGCATCATCAGGCGGAGAACTACTGTCTGGCTCGTCCAGCTGACAGTATATAGACGGGCTGCTTGAATCCGCGCGTGATATTGCGTGAAGGGTGATTGCGGGGTACTTGATCTGGAACCCACGACCAGTGGATGACATGAATACAAGTGCACTGGACCAGTCGTGATAGTTGATGTGGAGGGTGAACAATGATCTGCGTACCTTGCGATGATATATAGCACGCCGTTGGCAGCATCCTCTGATGTAAACCCATCGAGGGGAGGATCCAAAGTCACAGAGACATCGTCTTCCTTGTGGTAAAGAACAGGTCGTATTTCGCTGAAAGATAGGGGTGTCGATGCAGCGATATTTCTGTGCTCTTCTTGCGAAACGAAATCCGGAACGGCTGTGATGATGAGCGTCGACCTGGACGACATAATACAGCCAGTGACTAGTGGACGACGAAAAAGAAATTTCTCGATTTCTGTCGATCACACTAGTTTTGCTGAAATGATAGGACCGACACGAAAAGTCGTCTCTTCCTCGTCGATCCTGGTAGAATGAGCGTCTTGCCCCATTACGTTGATGACATAACCAATATCACGTGGACTATCCAAAGTATTGTAGTAGGTCATCGCCAACAGTCTCCCCCCCGACTGCGCATCTTCTGTTCTGCGCTGCCTTGCATAGCCTACCAGTACATACTTATCGTCTACTCCAAACTCTCGCTTCTTATTCTCTTCCTCGAACATCACCATGCCATTCTTCGAGTCCCTGCAAGACGGGCTGGATCGTATCCTGCCCAGAGGGAACAAGTCAAAGTCTGCTGGCATAGGAAACACGGTCGGAGCTGTTAGATATAAGGACGATGTAAGATTTCCCCTGCCGTTCCTTCTTTCCATTCCATCTTGTTCCCGCTGTCGCCGCGTTGCAGTCTGGCTCGTGGTTGTCGCATTGCATCTTAATCTCGACGTTCCAACCTTTGGTTACGTAATTCTCTCTTCTCCGCTCTCTCCAGATGCTTGTATGGACCAGTCTGGGACGCTGGTCTTTCTCCTCTTTGTACCCCTTCTATGGGTCATATGGCTCGCGGTCATTCCATTCCCCATGTTCCTTCACTAGCTTCCCTATTGACGCGACTCACCTGTAATTACAGATGATAATATCCAAGCCAGCCGTCATCTTCCACACCTCTCAAGCCTTCTTCAACTTCCTCTCCATGTCTTGTTTTGCTAGCGTCGCTAGCTTCCAAGCAAAATGGAACGTCGGACCTTGTTAGTAAACACTCCACTTCCCCACGCGCCCCGCGCGATGCGTGGCTGACTTTCTCCCTCCCACCCAGCTGGCCTCACCGGATTCGCACTATTCGTGTCGATCGCTGGCATCTTCCTCTCTCTTTTCCTGTTGTTTGTCCCCGTGGTCTACGAAAAGTACGATAAATTCGGCCGTCTTGCTCGAGCCCTCCGGGAGGTGCGCGTCGGGTTCGTTCTCACGGGCACGAGCTGCATATTCAGTCTTCTCATCGCGTGTGTTGCCTTTCTTTCCGCCGTCATATCTCCGTTCCTTATGCATGGCACCTTTCGTCGCCTTCACCTTTTAGCTTCGTGGCGACCATTTCAGCATGGACGGAAGCCGGATGCAAAAATGCCAGCAATGACCCTCACGCGTCACTTGGCAGTGATTTTGTCAAGGCGTTGCCCTCTTGGTGCAGTACAAAGAAAGCGGGATGCATATTTTTCTGGCTGGCATTCGGTAATGCACCATTATGTATGGCCCCAGTTTGGCACTGATTCAACGTGTAATCCAGGCTTTTGGCTTGCGTCCCTCATCCTCCTCATCATAGAGTGGCGATCAGGCAATCTAACTACCCGTCCGCTAGACCCACCGTTTACCCGTCCGGATGTTGAGGAGGTTGACGAAGCTGAGGAGGAACCCGAGACGACCTCGTATCGCCCCGTTGGTTCTGTGCCGCCGCCACCTGCCGAGGCCAGCGAAACTACTGCCGGTTCGGCACCGGCCCCCACGGCTGCTCGGCGATTTTCTACCTACAACAACGCACAAGCTGCTAGCTCACCCTTTGCGGATTCCAACCACTGGTCAGCAACCACGACTACTGCTATCCCAAGTGCCACCGCATATTCAAGTAGTGCAGTGCGGAACAGTGGACTTGCGACACCACCAGCAGCCGCGTCGCGTCCGTCTCTAGACGCGTATGGCGCATTCTCCGACCCTGCGCCATCAGGGTTTGGTGGCGTGTCGAGTTCGTTTGCCCCACCCCCTACTGGAGACCCAAACGCACCGCGAATCAGTCGGACGATGCAGTACGCAGATCCATACGCGGCTGTGCGGGCATCTCTGGCTTCGAGTGGTCACACTGCACCACCAAGATATGAGTCGTATTCGGAGTACCAATGAGATTCTCCACGTCTGTTATAATGTCGCTGGACAATCTCCCGTGTACGCGCCGATCTTACTGTCGCTTGCTTCACGATCAAGATAATTATGGACACTGATGTTGTTGAATCCCACTATATTATGTTCGATGATGTTGACAATGACTATTTGGACCGAGTCGGTCTCACGCTGCAACGCTGTTTGGACTGGGACTTGACTCGCGCCCTCGACAGACATGACTCGCTCGACGCGACACCGACGCATTCCCGACGACACAAACAACAAACCGTCCGGTGGTCTACTCTCGCACGTCCTGAGCTTTGTCTCTAGAGAATTCGAGTCCTTCGTTGTCAATGCCACAGCGCGTCCAGTCAGTCATATCACACTCGAGTTCCCTCGATGCTGATTGCGGACCCCCAGGCCAGCCAACCTATATCTACCGGGCGGGTCAAGAACCCAGGAAAGGGATGCGGTCGAGGCCGGGACAGAAACATGAGCGACGATGAAGCGAGGTACAGGTCAAAAATGCAACACCGCCCTGAGCGCGAGAGATGCCCCAAGCGCGAACTCCCTCGTCGAAAACCACGCTCTAAATCAACGGATACCACCAGAAAATGCCGTCGCGACCATTTGCAGTCAATATATACTATCGACGACGACCGAGGTAGGGCTAATTCTCGCATACTGTCGTTTTTTTCCCTGTTGTTGACTTGGCGTGCAGGACTCTCTGCCAGCGACCGGGAGCGCTCTGTATCTCCAACACCTCGATCATCGTCCATGTTTCTGCTGCCTCCACCGCTGAAGTTGAAAAAACGACCATCGATCACCATGCCCGGTTCTCTCTTTCCTCGGTCTCCTTCGCTTGTGCCGGACACAGATCAACGCATACCGGCGATTTCGAATGTCCCCATCTCCGTCCAATTACCTCACCCTCCCTGTGACAGCGACCCAGACGAAGCTGAACAAGGGCCTTCATGGACGCACTTGTCTACCGCACCGAGCGCAAACTCTGTGGACCCGAATCATCCTTCCCTCGACCAATATGTTTCCCCTTGGCGCACTCGTTCCGTGGCTTCAGTCAAGGATGCGGTACAGCGGTTCAACGCAACGGATGGTGCTGAGGCAGACTTTTCTCTCATGCTACCTAGTCCTCATTCTTCACCGGCCAAGCCTGCTTCGAAGTCTCAGTCTGGCGAAAGGACGTCACCACCCCGAGCAACTCTAAACTATGCCACGACCACTAGGAAAGAGAAAGAGCGAGCACTCGACAATGGAAATGATGACGACCTAGAATTTATTGTGGGTGGAAGCTCGGGACATCATGGTGTGCATACCAAGGAACGTGAGCTGGACGCCGCACGAGAAGAACAGCGCGAACACGAGAGACTCTTGAACGGGGACCAGAGCAGGCGGGCTTCGGATGAGCGCGAACGAGACAAGCGGCGAATCAAGGCCCTCGAGGAAGAGGTCAGGCGACTAAAGGAAGAGGTGCGAACAATTTTCTCTTATCTCTCCTCGGCTGCACTGAACTCGGTATTTTGACAGCTCTCGAGAAGCCAACTCCGGTCCTCTCCCCCTCCTTCCGTTCTGCTGCCCACGCCTCCTCCTCCTCCTCCTCCTCCTCCACCACCACCACCGCTGCGCATAGACACGGCGCCCTGTACTCCTACTTCTATGTTTGCAACTGCTCGCGCCTCTTTGCGACACGCGATGACACCCGTTGAAGCCTCCATCAATCCTCTACTAACTAAGACAAAGAGACAGGGCCAGCCCACTGTGAACGTTCCATCTGAGAAAATGGCTGCCTTCTTACAGGAGATCAAGACGGCCAAGTTACGAAAGGTTGGTTCTGGTGTGAATGCCATGGGGGGTGATGGTATAGCTGGGCCGTCTGGTCTTAGCAAGAGCGTCAGCGTGACAGCTGGTTCCGGGTTGAACGGCCGTGGAAAGCTCTCTGCCCGGGAACTGCTACGCCGACGTTCATTAGCGAGTCTTCGTGTACCAATTGGTTCTTCGCTGGCTGCACCTGTACCACTGTCCCTGTTGGCAACAACGAAGAAAGCGGAAGTTCGAGCGGGCCAGAAGCGCAAGGCGGATGCACTGGGCATGGATGGGGCGACGGGTATGCCACGTGTGTCCCATTCCCTTTTCGTGGGCATTGAATTCATTCTGACTATAATTCTCCAATGCGCACAGCGAAACGCTATATGGCAGAGTCGGCTTTCCAGTCTTCTGCGAAAATGGGCCAACATGCCTCTGCGCCATTGTCAGAAATACCGCCGCGTTCCAGTCTTTCCGTTCCGCCCCACCCAATATCGACCAATGAAACGGATGTGACGACGCCTTCCCTGTGTTCGGATAATGACCGCGACGAGAACAGTATCGAGGACCGAGTGCCATCGACTCCCCCTGGGCCCCGAGTCACGGCTGTATCTCAGAAAGTCATCGGAACAATCATTCCGGAAGAGCAGGTCGAGGTCATTGATGTCGGCATGGAAGAACAATCACCCCCAGAAACCATTAGTTCTAAATCTGTGCCGCGTCGTGCCTCTGAACTATTCAAGAAGCGTCCTCCGACGTCTCCCATACCTATGCCTACTCCTCGCAGACCTTCGGCGCCTGCACGCACCAAGCGAGGAGCGACCCCAAAGCCAAAGAACTTCTCCCCTCCGGAGTCAGATATAGATGACGAGAACGTGGCACCCCAACAACCCGCACCTGTTCCATTTATCTCGCTCATCCCCGTTCCAAAAGCCAAACGGAGAGTGAAACCGACCTCGGCAGGGAAAAGCCACCCACGAGCTGCAATGTCGCGACAAAACGGTCACCTTTCCTCTTCATCCGGTTCGGGGTCGAGTTCCCACAACAAGCGTAAGAAGGCGCACAAATGGCGTCAGACGCTTGACGAAGAGTTACGCACGGCGGAAGCGCGTTCTTCGGATATTGACGAATGCAACGACGAGTTGGATCCAGGAGAGAAGGAAGACGACGTATTTATTGCCACAGGGACAAAAAACAGGCGGAAAGGGTTTCTCGCGCACGGTGGGGGTGGGGGCGCACCCATGTTTGTGGTGGGGTGTGTAGGGGAGGCGACCCTGGACAGCGAGGACGAGAGTAGGGTCACGGAAACGCGGCCCCGGAGGCCCTCCTCACCATTGATCCAGGCTTCTCTTATTCCGCGACCAAAAGTTACTACGTGAGTTGTTCGTTTATCTAACCTGAAGAGATGATACCTTGATATACCGTGTTTTATCATTTTGCTATTTTTTTATAAATGTAACGCTGTGTCAGAACGATGATGTTCCCAACGAGTTATGAATGGACCTTGGACTGTTTCGGCGCATTTGGGTTACTAGACTACGAGCAGGTCCACCTATCATCGATTTCGACAGCGCGTGGTTGAAATGCTGTGTTGACTTTGCCCCGCACAAGATGTAGAAATTCTGGGTTAAAGACATTTGGATACTAACTGTCCTACCCTGCCTGAGATGTCTCCAGTAGTAGTCGTTTCCCCCTTTCATGTAGGTAAAAGTTATAGTCTCGACGTACAGGACTGGAACTCTTATACCTTTCTTGCAGTCACCCGCCTCCGATGTTGTGTGCCTGCCAGTTGAACAGTTAGTTTCACGGGCGAAATTTCTCGCTGCTACTGACTTGAAGTTCAGGCGACGAGAGGAAAATGAGGAGGATATCAGCCTTGGTCGTGAAGCATCGGGACTTTCCCCATCCGACCACACCGATCGATCTGTTGAATTGAATCAGCTTGCACTTCATTTCTATGATCGGTACAGCCAGCTCGGGTCAATGAGAGACCTGGAGGAGGCCATCGTCCTCTGTCGAGAAGCCCTTGCCCTTTGCTCCCCAGGACACTCTGAACGGTCCTTCCCTTTGAACGACCTTGCCATATTTCTCTCCGATCGGTACAAGAAGTTCGGGTCGATGCGAGACCTCGACGAGGCCATCGTCCTCTGTCGAGAAGCCCTTGCCCTTTGTCCCCCAGGACACTCTGAACATTTTACATCTTTGGTCATCCTTGCCATTCGTCTCTCCGATCGATACAAGCAACTCGGGTCAATGCAAGACCTCGACGAGTCCACCGTCCTCTGTCGAGAAACCCTTGCCCTTTCCCCCCCAGAACATTCTCAACGGTCTACATCCCTGATCAACCTCGCCAATCGTCTCTTCGATCAATACAAGCAGCTAGGGTTAGTGCGAGACTTGGAGGAGGCCATCGTCCTCTGTCGAGAAGCCCTTGCCCTTTGCCCCCTAGGACACTCTGAACGATCTCTGTCTTTGAATAACCTTGCCCTATTTCTCACCAATCGGTACAAGCAACTCGGGTCAATGGGAGACCTCGACGAGGCCATCGTCCTCTGTCGAGAAGCCCTTGCCCTTCGCCCGCCAGGACACACTCTTCGATCTGCATCTTTGAACAACCTTGCCATATTTCTCTCTGATCGGTACAAGCAGCTCGGGTCAATGCGAGACCTCGACGAAGCCATCGTCCTCTGTCGAGAATCCCTTGCTCTTCGCCCGCCAGGACACTCTCTACGACATGCATCTTTGATCATCCTTTCCTTGTGTCTCTCCGATCGGCACAAGAAACCCGGGTCAGTGGGAGACTTAGACGAGGCTATCGTCCTCTGTCGAGAATCCCTTTCCCTTTGTCCGCCAGGACACTTTTTACGATCCCTATCTTTGAACAGCCTTGCCTTATTTCTCTCCGATCGGTACGAGCAGCTCGGGTCAGTGGGGGACCTCGACGAGTCTATCGTCCTCTGTCGAGAAGCCCTTGTCCTTTGTCCTCCAGGACACTCTGAACGATCTTCATCTTTAAACAACCTTGCCTCGTGTCTCTCTGCTCGGCATAAGCGGCTCGGATCGATGCGAGACCTCGACGAGGCCATCGTCCTCTGTCGAGAAGCCCTTGCCCTTTGTCTCCCAGGACACTCTGAACGATCTTCGTCCCTGAACAACCTTGCGCAATGCCTCCACCAGCGGTTCATGCAGTCGAAGCAGTTAGCGGATAAGGAGGAGCCGTTCAGTCTCTACTGTCAGCTGGTACACATGGACCAGCTTGTGTCTCCTTCCCATCTCTCTGCTACTAGGGAGTGGATCCGTATGGCCGAATGTTTCCAGCATCCCACTCTACTTCTCGCATATGAAACATCCCTTCGATTGCTTATTCATCATCTAACAACTCTCCCTTCTCTACCTCAGCATCTTAGTATTCTGAAGAAGCACACTTCATCCCTTGCCGTAGATGCCTTTTCGGCCTGTCTTCGTAACCGTGCTCCTGCACACGCAGTCGAGCTTCTTGAACAGGGCCGAGGCGTCTTTTGGGGCCAGCTTACTCGCCTTCATTCTCCGCTCCACGATGTCAGAGTATCTAGCCCAGAAGGAGAAAATTTGGCAGACGAGTTTGCGCGCTTGTCTTCTCTTATTCACAGTGCCCTCAATACACCCGGCGTAGATCAGCACGAGCGAGTATTTCGTCTCAACATTGGAATGCAGACAGTCATAGCCAAAATCCGCGAGTTGCCTGGCCTCTCGCATTTTCTTCTTCCTTCTCTCTTTCCTGATCTCCAACACGCGGCCAGTGAGGGACCTGTCATCGTCGTCAATGCAAGCGAGTACAGCTGTGATGCACTCATCGTCCTCCACAATCGAGATCCCGTTCATATTCCTTTGCGTATCATACGGGAAGATGCGCGATACCTCTCAACGGAACTCTATAAGGTGTTCGAGCGTGCAAAGACGCTGGTCGACGTAACAAGAGAGCTCGTGATCATCTTACGCCAACTTTGGGATCAGATTGTTTCCCCCATCGTCGATGTCCTCCAGGCAACCATTCCATATCATTCTCGCATCTGGTGGTGTCCCACCGGCGAGTTCTCTGGACTGCCTTTGCATGCCGCCGGTCCGTTTCGGAAGGGTCAGCATAATCTGCCTGCTCTCTACATCTCGTCCTACACCCCGACCTTGACTGCCCTCATTCGTGCCAGACGGTGCGAGCCAACAGATGGTACAGCTGAGCCGAAACGATTCATCGCGATCGGTCAAGGCAATGCCACCGGCGAGAGCGAGCTGCCTTCTGTAGCTGCAGAACTGGATATGATCGGTCAGGGTGTCGACGGCCTGGCTGCATTCACACGAATCGATGGAGACGCAGCCTGCATTTCCAGGGTCATCGAAGAGCTCGGGAGGGGCAAATGGGTGCATTTTGCCTGTCATGGTATCGCAAATCCTGAACGACCGTTCGAATCCTCGTTTGCTCTCCAGGACGGGTACTTTACAATCCAGCGAATCATTGGGTGCCGATTAAAGAATCCCGAATTTGCATATCTCTCTGCATGCCACACGACCGTCGGAGACAAGGAAAGTCCAGACGAGGTGATCCACCTCGCCTCGGCGATGCAGTTTGTCGGGTTCCGTTCTGTGATTGGCACGATGTGGGCTGTGGCCGACGGTGAGACGAAGAAGATCACGCCGATGTTTTATAAACACATAGTGGACGAGTCTGGTCGTCTGGACTATACCCGGGCGGCGTATGCACTGAACAAGACGATGCGATCTGTGGAAATATCACTCGACCAACAGATTCTCTATGTCCACCTTGGTGCTTAGTACCTGCCACACTGTTTGTCCTGGTTCGCTTTGCTACTCTGCATGCCCCGTCCCGGTGTTAGAGTTCTCCGGGTTCCACTAGAACATGATATATCTATGACGTAAGTCGGCGGCCCACTTAAAGCCGCTTGATTGTGAGGTCCCTGACACCCGGCTGCTAACCAGTGCCAGCCAGTGCCCCCCACGCCGGTGCGGCTGTGCAAATCCAAGATTGTCCAACGCTGGGATTGGCCGTCAGTTTTACAGCATAGCCATGTAAATTTTGCAAGCCCTGCAAATTCGACCATGGGAAACTACTGGACTAATAAAAGGCATGCTTGTGCGCTCTTCACTGCGCTACTGATCAACCATCACTTCTCACCCGTATGGGGGTCCCTGATGAACCAACTGTTAGTACTGGGCGCGAAGGTCGCCCGTAAGTTTGCGTTCACTCTTTCGACCTTGTTTGCCAGCTGAAATCGAATCGATCAGAAAACCGCCGACACAACAAGGAGTACGGTCAGTTTGGCAGAAGGTCAGGCCCTTCCTCCTGACTTTAGTGCTATTTAGATTACACAAAAAATTTCTTCAGCGCAGTCAACAAAAGGAAAAGTGCGTTACTCCCATAGTATTGGTGCCTTCACAATCGAGTTTCGTTGACCTCTCTTGGATTCAGTCCGTTTAAGTTATTACCGAGCAGCGTCAGCCAGGACAGCTCTAGATCGTACCCGTAAGTCGCTTTTTGATCATCCGAACAGTGGTGACCGAGGATTCCATCCCAAACTTGAAGGGTTTCTGATCCCCACAATCGAGGGAGTGCCAGCTACAAACGATAAGTCAGTCGATTTTTTGTCACAACCGAAACCTGGTGGGACTGAGAATCCCACATCGAAGCGCCCCTGGACAACGAGAAACCAATTAAGAAGTGATAATACACAAAGTCTGCTGTTCCGTTGCCGTAGTTTTTGCCCCGTGTCCTATGTACTCGTGTTCCCGTTGTCAACGCTTACTTCATGTCCTACTCAAGTAGCTACTTGTTTGCGCACATCTCTGACGAGGGATCGCAGGTCGTGACTCGTGTCTGCAGGTGTGTGCAGCAGCTTGTCAGCTCCAAAATGTAAACTTTTCCGGTCGTATGTCGTTTCCGCGATTATATATGCGGCTGGAGAAAACCTTGTCAAGCAAGGTAATTCTGACGGCCACTGGCTCAAGAGGTGTGTAGCTACCTTTTGGTTGACAGTTGCCTAAGTGGACGTAGCCAACATCCGTTCCCCTCACCCCTCACTAACCTAGGGTATGGAACCACCGGCGGTGGTACACTCGGAGCGGAACGTGCTAAACGTACGTCGTCCAGAGAGAGAAGATATACAGGCGGGTGTCTGGTATATATACTGCCTGTCGGGCAGATGACGTCTGAGTGCGTCTGGCATCCTACTGCTCCGGTAACATCCGAGGGGCGTTACAGGGTATTGCAAGAACAACCGCTCATCCTTCCGTGCCATTTCAAGTGCAGCCGCTCTCCTCTTCCCGCCTGTTTCGAGCACGAATCGTCCCCCCTGTTGCTCATGTCATTTCGATGGCTCGATACCTGCCTGTTGGGTAGCTACATTGTGCTACGTAGTTACCACGCTGGAAGCAATCATTGGTTGGTTCTTCAGTCAAGCCTCCGAGCTCCAACCTCGACGTCGTGCGTGTTCTCGCCTTCCCCACAAGCAAGCGCACGCTCGCCCGGGCGCTCCCATCGCGTCCCTAGTCAGCAGCGAGGCACACTCGACACGATCCGGGATTCCCCACGAGCGGTCCTTTACACTTTTACATGCCACGCCCTGCACAGCATCTTTGACAGTGAATCCGCAAGAGACCGGAACAACTGACACCATCACTGGAGATGGAACTGCAAGCTTTCTCCGAGAGGACTAGACGTGGTATCGAGCGGCTCCGTGCACATGGCGCACTTGGCGGGCATCCAGATCTGTGCGTGCTTTGCAGACCTCGCGACGCATCCAGCTCAAAGGCCGAGCACCTGGTCTACAGGTCGAGGATTTCGAGAAAGAAGTTAGGCGCTGTGCTAGTGCTGCTTTATGAGAAAGGAGGCGAACTCCGAGTCCTCCTCACCACCCGTTCCAAGCACCTTCGTGCTCATCCTGGGCAGACAGCCCTCCCGGGTGGCAAAGCAGACGAGGCCGATTCAGATCTCGTCCATACAGCCGTAAGATTTCCCCATCGACGAGCCTTCTGCCATCGCTCTCTCCTCGTCCACTGTATATCACTTGACGCTGCGTTTTTTTTC
>JBBPKC010000012.1:66231-123465 GCA_038089055.1 Tylopilus aff. balloui | reverse complement strand
GGGTGGCAAAGCAGACGAGGCCGATTCAGATCTCGTCCATACAGCCGTAAGATTTCCCCATCGACGAGCCTTCTGCCATCGCTCTCTCCTCGTCCACTGTATATCACTTGACGCTGCGTTTTTTTTCCCATTCTTTGGTTCGACAGTACAGAGAAGCGCACGAGGAAGTCGGACTCGCCCTCGACTCGCCCGACGTCCACACCCTCTGCACCCTCTCTCCGTTTTTGTCACAGTACCAGCTCATCGTCACCCCCGTCGTCGCGTTCCTTGCAGATCCCGGCGTCCTCTCAACGCTGAAACCCTGCGTCGGAGAGGTGGATCGTATTTTCGATCACCCGCTTGAAGCCGTTCTCGACCCATCCCTATCCGAAAGGGAGCCCTTGGTGCCGAGAGGGAGTGAAGATTGGCCGTACCCGGAGGTGTACCACGTGAGTGTCACTTTAGAAGGGGGGGGGGGGGAGATGCTCCGACGTTTTACGCATCTTGCCCATATCTTTCTTTCGACGGACACAGAACGTCACGGATCAGACAGTCAAGGTCGACGAGACGGAGACGGTGCTATACCGCCATCATCGTTTCCGTTCGTGTGCTTCGCCCGTCAAGGGCCTAACAGCCGATATTCTTGTGAGGAATCGAGCGGCTATGGAAATCCGTGCACGATGGTTTGTTGCTGATTCTTTTTTCTAACTCGTAGATTCGTGTTGCGGGTATCGTCTATGATACGCCGACAAAGTACGAGCGTCATCCCCCTGGGAGGGATGTTTCCTGTTTGCTTGACCTTCGCATAAAGCAATATCAAACGCTCGAAAGACCCACACCGATCGGTGTATCAACAATATAATGTAGAGCAACCTGCGCATGTCACTCTGTTGCAAAGTTTTGAGGACTCAAATAACAACGGACCCACAGGACGTTTTTCGTCCCGAAAGCTGGAACATTTAATTACATGCATAATTCCTACGACATGCACGGTGTACATTTATACATATCTGCAGTCCGCGTCATGACCGCGATTGGATAGATTTTAGAATATATCCTTCGAGCCCTCCACAAACCCAGAGCTCTTGTACGCTGGCACCGATCGTGCGGACCGTGTAACGTTTTTCATACTCGGGACCCTTGATGACGACGGATCCGTCTCGCATGTTGATCCGTATCTCGTGACCCTCGTTGACGGTGAGCTCACCCCTTTTTCCACCGGTGCCACGTTTCCCATCTTTCGCATAGGCGTCCGTGAGATCCCGCACGAGCTCAGGACACTCCAGGCACACGAGCCCGTTGTTGATCGCGTTCCGCTTGAAAATGTCCCCGAACGAGCCCGCGACTACGACAGGGATACCCGCAGCCTTCAGCGCAGTCGCAGCCTGCTCGCGAGATGATCCGGTCCCAAAGTTGTACCCAGAAACGAGTACGACGCCCTCCCTCGTGACGTCGGTGCCATCTGTCGGCGCAGGAGTGGAGGTCCGCTGGTTTGTAATCATTGAGGCCACTAAGCCTGCAAAGGTCGGATCGTAATTCTCCATGACGACCTGAGCTTGTCGCTCGAGGGTGATGTCGTCTTGGTAGGTATATTTCCCGGGGTAGAGAGCGTCCGTGTTCAGGTTATCTTGTGGTGCAAATAGCAGGCGGCCCGAGAAAGCGGATGGAAAGCCCGGGAAGAGAGGTTCATCTGCCGTCTGCACCAAGGTGTCAGATGAAGAACTGGGCAGCGCTGAAGAGGCTGCTGCGTAAAACGTGGGTTCTCCAGGTGGTGGTAAACCTGCGGAATCGAGCGAGTCGGGACCGCAGATGTATCCTTTGATGGCACTGGCAGCGACCACCGCAGGGCTTGCTAGATATGCCTGCGCTTTAGGGTGGCCCATACGACCCTTGTAGTTCCTGTTAGTCGCGCTAATCCCAGTCTCCCCTTCTTGGAGAAGACCCGTACCGAGACCAATGCAGGGTCCACATCCGGCGGGAAGGACTTTGGCGCCGGAGGCGACAAGCGTACCCCAGTGTCCCAGCCGTTCGGACTCCTGCTGGACCAATGAACTTGCGGCAGCAATATAGAACTCGACTCCTGGTGCAACCTTATTTCCCTCCATGACTGCTGCCGCCTCTGCGATGTCTGAGACACGCGAGTTGGTGCAACTGACGAGATAAGCCTTCTGGATGGGTATGCGGGATTCTTCGAGCTTCGGCAATGGCGCTGATACTTTGACGCTGTTTGGGCCGGAGACGTGTGGAACGAGGGTGGAAAGGTCTAAGACGAGATGTGATGAGTAGGAGGCACCAGCATCCGAAACGAAGGGGGCGGCCTTAAGCGCATCGAGACGCCGTCGATTAATGCGAGGATGTTCCGGCGGAGCAGGGATAGTAGGAGAGCCTGAACCAAAAGAGCGTAATTCGACCCTGTTGAGCGTTTGTTCGTACCACTCAAGAAGCATCTGATCGACGGGGAAAACGCCAACAAGAGCACCCCATTCTGTCGTCATATTCGCAATCGTGAGACGTTCGTCGACCGAGAGAGAAGCGACGCCTTCGCCCGTGAACTCGATGGCGGCATTCAGGACCTCGTCTTTGTTGAAGGAACCGCAAAGGGCCACAATGACGTCCTTCCCTGTCACTCCCGGGGCTAGTCTACCCCTGAGTTCCACCTTGACCATCCGAGGAACCTGCCACCAGGTTTTTCCGGTTGCCCAAAGTGCAGCAGCGTCTGTGCGGACGATTGGAGTGCCGACGCAGCCTACACCGCCATACATGTTGCTGTGACTATCGCTGGCCACGGTGAGGGCATGGGGAAAGGCATATCCCTCCTCAATGAGGATCTGGTGTCCGATACCCCGACCAGCGGGGAAGAAGTCGATACCATGCTGGCGGGCGAAGGACTCGATAGCAAGGTATTTGGCGAGATTTTTTTCGGATTTGTTCTGCACATCGTGATCGAGGGCGAAAACAAGCTGCCTGGGGTCGGTGATCTTTGTGGCTCCTGTAGACTTGAACCTGGGACGAAATAATCAGTCCCTGGACGCAGAGTCCGTGGGTAGAATGAGGAAAAAGAATGATACGCGTACTTGGAGATGACTGGTCCGGTGTTGTCGTGTGTCATGACATGCTCTGGGCGAATCATGACATAGTCTCCCGCTTTGACTACTTTTCCATTAGGGACATCGACCGCGTACTTTTGCACGATCTTTTCGATTATTGTCTGTGGAATAGACGACGCTGTCGCGAACAAGCGCGCATGCCCACATTGTTGGGGCCGCACCCGCGAGAGCGACCGGCCTAGAGTAAATCGCATGAGGCGTCACTGGATGTAACTTGTGATGCCTTTTTGGCGGCAAGTTCGCGCGGGGTACTGCTTGAAGATATCAACAGCTTCATGGCACTACACCGTTATTGGTTCCTAGTCCAGCCCGTGTTTCTGCACGCGCAACCTGATTTTCAGCAGCGGACATCTCGCATGCGTGCTCCTGCTGAAAACCAGGTGTGGCATTTTTAGAGCAAATAACCACACGAGCGCTCCGCTCTGCTAATCCGATTTTCTATATGCGTCCCCAGGCCCGGCCGCGTTTCATTCAACCCCTCAAACGAAGAAAGGGTTCGGGAAATAGCCACATCTTGTAACCAACAGGAGCATCAGTAAACAAGGTCAAGTTCTTCTGTGTGGCAGTCGATCCTGGTCCCCGAGGGTTTTACATGGTGCAGGCTCAAGTGAAGGGCGCAAATGCCGAGTTCCAAAGCTCATATTATTCCACAAGGAAAAAGGCATTCTCTCAACCCCCTGGCAAGCGGCTTAAATGCCGATGCACGCACGGTGTGTTCGCTTCTTAACGGTCACGTAGTATCGAGCGTTGGCTTTCATCTGCTGAACGTCATCGGCGGCTGACACGGACACCCAACATGCCTATAAAACAAAGTTCCCGTGCTTGCCAGTCCCTTTTAAACACTTTATCTGCTGCACCTCTATCATCCGCTGCTTGCCCACCAGCATACACCGACAAGCTACTACACCGTCACGAACATCGTCAACGTTCTCCATTTCAAACCGTACAGTTCGAGAACGATCGAGACATGTATGCCAGCGGGTGTCCTTTCGCAGGTATGGCCTTGCACATGAATAAGAAGATGGTCGGGTGTGGTAACACTATCACAGATGATATCCCGCTCAAGGTAAAATGGTTAGAAAATACGGCAAGTGGATCCATTTCAGCGAACCATTGATATTTGACGTTCGTCTCTCAAAAAAGTTAGCTCAAGCCCCCTTGCTCCCCGATGTGCGTACAGACACGCAAGCAAGAGTGCAGACGAAGATTCTCTCCAGGGTCAAATTAGCAAAGGACAATATCGGCAAATTGTTTAGGACGACTGGTCGCGTCTCTCCGGCTATTTCGAACCTTGACCCTTTCGCTGTCCCCCTTGTCCACCCATCTCCATCGCTGACGCCAATATCTCAGCATGTTGTCTCAGGGATGTATAATGTCGCAGTGCCGCACTCACTCCCTTCCGGCAAAACCAGATTGGAGGCCACCGCTCCGCTCGTCACATACAGCGGGTACACAGTAGAGGAGCACATTGATGACTTCATCTCTATCTCGCGATATGTAGTCAAGGCCCTATCGTTGTCATCACCGACGCAGCTTCTTACTGTGCCAGACCTCCAATGGACACCTCCATCCATCGTCCTTCTCAACGAGTTATCCACGATCGAGGAGGAAGTTGGGGACCTAGTGCCCGATGCCCGTGATGTGCATACCGAACCCAGAATGCTTACAACGTCCAGTTCGAGTGGTCCCCTGGCGACGAGCGACTCTGAAGCGAAATACGACGCGATGCTGGCAGCCGAGTTCGTGACTTTCTCGTTCGACTCGAAAGACATGCAAGCGTGGTCCGACGAGGTGGAGAGGGAGAAGCAGGCAGAGATGGATGCCCACTTTGCATATGCTTTCGAGGCTTTGGCGGTCCCCGTCCCAAAGCTTTCCGCGTACTTTGTGACTGACGGTCCCGCCAAGGACGAGTCCATTTGCGGTTCTTCGCCTGTCAAGGCTGAGACCTCTGAGGCGAACACGTCGGCGGCGGATTCCTCTTTAATAACTAGCGTCGACGAAGAAGAGGATCGACCTCAACCTATGATCGCACCAAACATACAGGTGATAGTGAACTACGGCGATTCGTACACGGATCTGTCTTGTTGGTCCCTCGATCTGGGCCCATCGGACTCGACTGCCATCGGAAACAAGATAGGAACGTTGCGTAGGTCGACGAAGTGCAATGATCTTCGGGTACGCTATATGTGATCTTTAGACATTTGTCTTTAATTTGGTGATAAGAAATCGTTTTTGTTACTGGAACCATGCGCCTAACCGTGAAGGGAGAGGAGGCGACACGGCTGGTGAGGATCTGGTTCCTCTCACGTTCCATATATCTAGCTGACGCGTCAAGTTAGTCGTCGATTTGACATCTCGTTACTTCGAATGCAATCACGAAGGAACACCGGAAAGGTCCCCTGCAGTCATCGAAAAGCAACCAACAAACTCGGACCTCGATAGTGAGTGGGCCATGCCAGAGATTAACCACTCGTGCAAATTCATTCTGGTATGAGACACAATACAAATGATACTATCTCAGCATACACAATATAATTAAACATCGTGATGCTACGCTGATGCAGTAACTGAGACGGGCGCAGTTACAGGGGAAGTCGCTACTTTTTCGGCTCCCACGGGAACGGAGATGGTTGGAGCTCGTTCTGAGAGCGCATTTGAGCCTTCTGGGGAACTCGAAGAATCGCTGATCTTGGCCTTTTTCTTCTTCTTCAGCAAACCTGACATGCATTCGTTCAGTGGCGGGTCCATGTTTGCTCAGCAAAGTACTAACCTGAAGAGACTGCAGATCTTACGCTGTCAATGATTTCCTGACTTTGTTCCAGGTATTCCGTGTCATCAAGACGGTGTTTTTTAACGGTCGAAGACTCGGGACCGGCTGAACCCGAAGCTATTTTTTTCTCGAGGTTTTCTAGCTTGGCCCTTTTAGCTTCTGCTGCAGCTTTCTTGCGCTCGTCTTCGTTCTCCATGTAATCGACCAGGCTGTGCGTAGGTCAGATAAACATGTCAACGAAACAGTACGAACGTACCGTTTGGCAGTCTTGATGGTACTCAACCTGCGGCCACTGAGATCCCTGCACGAGTCATTATTGCTTGTCTTCTGACTACTCATGCGACCTCCAGCGGCACGGAGCTGCGAACCGAAACCACCTTTTCCACCGCGGAGACGGGGAACAATTCGCAAAGTGACGAGATCTGACGATTCGCCATGGAGGTCTGAGACACGGGTGTCGGGGTGGAGCGAACCGCCGTGTGAGGAGATGTACAACGAGTCGGATGCGGGTAAATCGGAGTAGCGGTCAAAGAGAAGGTCATAGAGATCAAGTACGCGTGTTTCTGAAGGGACGCGGAGAGAAAGGGTGGGGAAAGGCGGGAAGGCGGAGAAGAGGACGCTAGTGGACATGTCGTGGTGAACGAGCGGAGGTGGCGTTCGATTTGTCTGACCATAAAGGGGCTCAGTCACGTGTTTTGAGTGGTAAAAGGGGAGGCCCCAAGCGCAGGCAGAGAACGACGCAACGATGGACGGACTCCACCAGCAAGCGCCGCTGTTCGCCTGGCCAGTCCAGTTCTGTCTGGCAACGACCCTCACCACATATGTTCTCTCCATCGTCACTGGCAACGTCTCGCAGGTGGACAGGCTCTGGACGTTCCTCCCCACCATATATACTGCCTACTATGCTCTTCTCCCACTCTGGCCTCGTACCCAACAGTCCTTCCTTCTTCCATATGCACCCGAAACAATTCGTGACACTCTCGTGGACTCATACAGCCCCCGCGCAGTACTCATGCTCGGTCTGATCGTGAGTTATTTGTACATCAATGAAAGTCGGGTCTGATGTGTGCTCAGGTTACTTGGATGTTCAGGTACCTGATAACCCTATTAGTTACATGTCCCTCTTAACGTGTGGTTCACAGGTTGTCCTACAATACGCTCCGACGAGGACTTTTTAGTTTGTAGGTATTTTCTCGCTGCGGCAACGGGCGACTCATGAATATTTCTTGATCAGCAGCGACGAGGACTACCGCTGGCAAGTTCTTCGCGAGAAGGTACCTGCGTGGTTGTTCCAGATCATCAACCTTACGTTCATCGGTAAGCTTAGCTGCCGGTACATGTGCAGAGCTCATGTGGCGTCCAGCTGTGATTCAGAACATTCTTCTCCTTCTCCTTGCTGTTCCGGCCAAGATTGCCGTCACCCAACCACACACAGATTTGGGTGTCTCTGATTATGCTCTTGGTGCACTCGGATTCCTCACCCTTTTGACGGAGTTCGTCGCAGACAATCAGCAGTACTCTTATCAGACGTACAAACGTTCTGGTAGGTTAAATCCGGGCGAATGGTTTGGAGCACGTATAAGCTGGACGAAACATGATGCGGAGAGGGGATTCGTGACCAGGGGATTGTGGGCGTGGTCGAGGCATCCCAATTTTCTATGCGAGCAAAGTTTCTGGGTACGTAGTGCCGCAAGCGACGTCACAGATGGACTGACAGGTGATCAGGTGATCATTAATCTGATCCCGCTAGTGTGTGCGGACGGGCCATGGAGGCAGGAATGGCCGATGTCATTCGAGTCGCTGACGCCGATTCTTCCTAGCATGCTGCTGTGTATGCTATTCTTCGCGTCGACCAGATTCACGGAGTCGATTTCGTTGTCCAAGTACCCCACCGCCTACAAGGCGTACCAAGAGCGTGTTGGGATGTTCGCTCCCGTCGGCACACTGGTGTCCGGCGCGATATTGAGTGCAGAGGGACGGAGGCAGGCGGTGGATGAAATCGTGTACGGTCAGGAGGCGAAAAAGGTCGAATGAATGTAAATGTAGACTGTTGTGGCCAATTTGGACTAGTTCGGACGTTTCGTCGGCCGAGTCTGCGAACAGAAAAAAGAGCGGGATTTGACGGGACGCGGCTGACTGCAAACGATGGCGTCGATGGCAACCCGCCTCTCTTCGCGTTCTCTGCGCGCCATTGTTCGTCGCGCGACTCGTTCGTCGACCAGCCTCAACCTCTCGCTCTTGGCCCGCCCCCATGCGGTTCCCCGTCCCGTTGTTCAGGTAAATTTTCATATAAATATTACCCGCGTTTTTTTCCAACCGACACCTCCCGCCAGACACTCTCCGTACGCGGCATCAAGACCCTCAACTTTGCGGGCACGGATGAGGTCGTCTACGAACGTAGTGATTGGCCCCTTGCGAAGCTCCACGACTACTTCAAAAACGACACCCTCGCACTCATTGGCTATGGCTCCCAAGGTCATGGCCAAGGCTTGAACGCCCGTGACAACGGCCTCAATGTTATCGTCGGTGTCCGCAAGGATGGTGAGAGCTGGAAACAGGCCATCGAGGATGGTTGGGTCAGTCCTCGGCTTTCCTCCCTTTCCTCTCTCATGCGTCCTCGGTAGATACCCGGCGAAACTTTGTTCCCCATCGAGGAGGCCATCGAGCGCGGGACAATCATCATGAACCTTCTTTCCGACGCTGCGCAATCACAAACTTGGCCTACCGTTGCGCCGCTCATCACAAAGGGCAAGACGCTTTACTTCTCTCACGGTTTCTCCGTCGTGTACAAGCAAGACACCCATGTCATCCCTCCTCCTGATGTCGATGTCATTCTTGTCGCTCCCAAAGGTTCAGGTCGCACTGTCCGCACTCTTTTCAAAGAGGGAAGGGGTATCAACTCCAGCATTGCCGTCTTCCAAGACGTCACGGGCAAAGCAATGGAAAAAGCCGTTGCTCTCGGTGTTGCCATCGGTTCCGGTTACATGTACGAGACTACCTTTGAGAGGGAAGTTTTTTCTGACTTGTACGGCGAGCGAGGCGTGGTACGTCTCTCCATTTGATCATCTTCATTCGGCTATGCTGACTGGCTTGTATAGCTCATGGGTGCCATCCGTAAGTTTGTTTATTAATATTCTACACTACTTTCCCTCATGTGACAACTAGAGGGCTTGTTCTGTGCTCAATACAAGGTTCTCCGCGCTAACGGCCACACACCTTCGGAGGCGTTCAACGAGACCGTCGAGGAGGCTACTCAGTCTCTCTACCCTCTGATTGGCCAGAAAGGGTGGGTGTTTATTCCTTTGTTCTGCCCTCTGCTGAACTGCTCTCTCTATTGACAGTATGGACTACATGTACAATGCCTGCTCAACCACTGCCCGTCGTGGAGCGCTCGACTGGGCTCCTGTTTTCGAAAAGGCAAACCTTCCCATTTTTGAGAAGCTGTATGAGAGTGTCAAGAATGGCACTGAGACTCGTAAAGCCTTGGAGTTTAACGGCCGCGCGACTTACCGGCAGGACCTCGCCAGGGAACTCAAGGAGATCGATGACCAGGAAATCTGGAGGGCTGGTGAGACTATACGTTTTGTAGTGTATCGCTGACGCTAAATTGAGCATCCAGGCAAGGTCGTCCGTTCCTTGCGCCCCGACTACAAGTCTGAGTAGACGGCTAGTAATATATCCTGACATGATACTGATCTGGGCTTATCGTTTCTACTGTATTTTCTTTCTTTCTTTGGGCAAGGTTACCTTTTGCTCAGAGTCAAAAGCACCACTGGTGCATTGAGTTTATAGAGGACGATCGCATGTACACTACTCTTGTGACGAGTGCAATCGAACACAAGTGGTACCAAATGATGAGTGTTCACAATTCCAAGCGCAGGACTACCCGTTGCACTAGTACTTCCACCTGGGCTAACTCACTTTGCTCAATTCAATACTCTGTGGTCGGGTCTACTGAAGAACATCCATGGACAAAGACAATCGCGATGACTTCACGTTCGCCAAGCTCTCCGACCTGAAGCTACCGTTGACCTTTCGGATGTACGCGTGGAATTTAAATGGCACTCCAGCAACTCATGTCCAACAAACTCCTGATCTAGCTCACAGCTCGAAGGAGCAAGACCAAGAAGGTCTGTCTCGGACGTACTGGAGAATCCAGAATTGAGATTTCATGGCACCCAATCTTCGTACACCCCTCCTTTCAGTTTTCCTCCTGCCGCAGGGCTTGACACATCAATCCAGGTCACTCTCGGATCTCTATGTCACCTGTCAGCTGGTAGCTGACAACAAACCCCTGACGATTCCGTTCAAGACGTCCTTCAAGGCGTTTAAAGCCAACTACACGTAATGTGCTGCCTGCTGAGACACCCTCACAAGTGCTTACCTGCTCTCGGATCGCTCGGTACAGCTGGAACGAATGGATATCACTCCCGATACTATACTGCGATCTTCCGCTGAACTCGCAGATCGCGTTTACCGTGTGGGATATTGGGGCACCACGCGTAGCCGTTCCGGTGGGGGGCACGACCTTTAGGCTGTTTGGAAAGAAATGGTATGTCGGTGTCTTTGATGTACCGTGTCTGCCATTCACCTTTATCCCAGGAGCCTTCGAAGAGGTAAACACAGGCTGTTGCTGTGGCCTGGTAAGGAGGCAGATGGGTCTATGGACACGACCACACCCAGTAAACTGGGCGCAAAGGATGAAATGGGTCGGTTAGAAAAGGTGTGTTTTCTCCCTCGAGCTGCATGACTTTTTCGAAGGGCGCGACGATTACCTATTGCCTCAGCTCGTGAAGAAGTATGAACGCGGAGATCTCCCAAAGTCAGACTGGCTGGACAAGATAGCATTTCGGAGGATGGAAGAGGTGCATGCTGTGAGTGCTCGTTCAGAGATACTGTATCGCGTCAGGCAGGGCTAACTGCCCCAGGCTGAGACCGCAAAATCCGAAAACATGTTTCTGTACATTGATCTACCTCGCTTCGACTTTCCTGTGGTGTTCACCGAACTTGCGAGTATACTGAAATTTTGGATGTTTTGTAAGACTAATAGAATCCCGGACAGGAAGCTCAAGGTACGCCATCGACATCTGCTACCCCAACAGCGGTTGCGCAAACACCAGCTGCACCTGCTCTTCCACCCTCGTTCGCGACCGATCCTCATGTATGGGCCGTTCTGGATCCCGAAATGGCACGTGAAAACCCCGTAGAGGATAAGCATCGCCGTCTGGTCCGGAGCCATCGAAGCAGTCCATATGACAGAGAACTCAAACCGAATGCAAAGATCAGAGACGAGCTGGGAGCAAGTGTCTTCCCTCGACTTGCACCTCTCTCACTGACATCGCTATCTTAGGAAATCCTCGGCTACTCTCCTTCACAACCTCTCACCTCTGAGGAAAAAGACTTGATCTGGAAGTTTCGCTTCTATCTCGCAAGGGACAAACGTGGACTGACCAAGTTCCTCAAATCGGTGACTTGGAGGGATCCATCGGAAGTCAAACAGGCGGTCGAAGAGTTATTGCCCACGTGGACAGAGGTAGATACGGACGACGCCCTCGAGCTCCTGGGTCCTGGCACAGTGGATTCACGCGTACGAGCGTTTGCGGTCAGACAGCTCAATCGTGCTGATGACGATGTGGCTACATCATTCCCCCTTATCGTTTTTCGACTCCACTGACGAAAACGGTTTAGGAGCTCATGTTGTATCTACTCCAGCTTGTCCAGGCGCTCAAGTTTGAGAGCGCTGCGAGTGACCAGCGGTCGTCACGGACGACAACGAGCGCGATCTCGTATGACGATAGTGGGCTGTCCGACTTTTTGATCACTCGTGGGGTCAAGAATCATGTGCTGGGTAACCAATTGTACTGGTACCTCATGGTTGAGGTTGCCCTGGAGGATAGGATGATGGCAAAAATGTACGGTAGAGTTGTGTTCAAGTTCCTGAGCAAGATACTGGAAGTGCGTGCAACTTCGTTATGGTGGTCAACTGGATTTTGACGCTTGCTTCAGTCTGAAGGCGGTAGTGAACGCCGTGAGCTCATGCGAAGACAAGGGATCATGGTCGAGACGCTGGCAAAACGCGCCAGAGAAATCAGGACTTCGAAAGACCCTCGGCCAAAGAAGATCGAAAAGCTGCGCTCCTTCATTAATGACTCGAAGAACGGCCTTGTCAACATCCCTCCGCTCCCTCTACCTCTGAATGCCCGGATCGAGATCACTGGCATCAATGCTGAGAAGTCTTCGGTGTTCAAATCAAATCAACTCCCATTCTTACTCTATTTCCAATGCGTGGACGGCTCAGAATATCCTGCCATGTTTAAAGACGGAGACGACATGCGACAGGACCAACTGGTGTTGCAGCTGTTTACGCTCATGGATCAGCTATTGCGCAAGGAAAATTTGGATTTGAAACTGATAACATACGATGTCCTGGCCACCGGACCATTACAGGGCATGGTCCATTTCATTCCAAGCAAGACGATAGCAGCGATAGTCAGCGAGCACGGGACGCTACTCAACTATCTGCGGGCAAGCCATCCAGACGAGGGAAGTGTAGGCACGTACGGCGTAGAGCCAAGTGTCATCGACACGTTCGTTCGCAGTTGTGGTATTGTTCTCTTGGTTACATGGTCCGAGACCAGCCACTGACCATGCTGTAGCTGGATATTGTGTCGTCACGTACCTACTTGGCGTTGGAGACCGTCATCTAGATAACCTATTACTCACCCCCGATGGTCGGTTCATTTTCCCATATTTCCGAGCGCACGCTCATCGTTCCCCGCACTCAGGCCATTTCTTTCACGGTACCACCAGTGGTTCCACTCTTTGGGCGCGCCGCTGATACGTATTTGCTCGCAGTTGACTTCGGCTATATCTTTGGCCGTGACCCGAAGCCGTTCCCCCCTCCCGTGAAAGTGTGCAAGGAGATGGTAGACGGGATGGGTGGGGCGCAGTCCACGCATTACATGCGCTTCAAGAATTTTTGCTTTACAGCATTCACCATCCTGCGCAAGAGCGCCAATCTCATTTTGAATCTCATCGCTCTCATGGTCGACGCCAACATTCCCGACATCAAACATCGTGATGTACACGAACAGATCCAAGACAAGTTCCGGCTCGATCTTACGGAAGAGGAGGCCATCAAGCACTTTGAAGCGTTGTTGAACGAGACGTCGTACTTTACGGTCGTGCTTGATCGGATTCATGATCTCGCACAGTATTGGAGGAGCTGATCTGTTTACGTACATTGGCAGGATGAATGTCGCACAGAGCTCTTTACGTATGATAGAGTGCGTGGTCGTCCTGTTGTGTGGTTCGTGTGATCGCCAAGCAAGATTGCCATGTGTGGGCGAGCACCGCAGATTTTACCGGTTATGGAGAAGGAATGGAGCGAACTTGAAGGTCGGGAAGAACCGCCAACGAAATCACCAACGTGGGGTGGCTCAGTGACTGGCCGCCCTCCGACCTCCGGTGGGCCTGCTAATTCGGTTGCAGGCACGCTAACCAAGCAGGACACATGGCACTTACAATAAACGCGATGGCGCCACCAACTCTCCAAATGTACTCATGCCGGTCCAGATCTCCACGGCGGGAGCTGACGTGCATGATGGTGGAATGGGGCCTCTCCAGGCACGCGTCATGGATCGTTTGAGATCTCGCCTCCGCGTCAGACGCGGAGCGATGGAGTCCGCCCCACGCCATTACTGTAAGCCGCACCGCCTCTTGGGAAATGTGGATGTAACGTGGAGGTCGAGGTCACGACGGATCATTGGCAGAAGAACCCCGACCATCCAGCGTGCCTCGATAGAGGGGAGGGAGCGCGGAGGGGTGGCGTCTCTATCTCGTCTTCTTGGTGGCCACACGGCCAGTGCGCAGTGAACGGGGGGACAGTGTGGTGCGCTCCATGCCACAAGTCTCCGGTCCGGATGGGGCCTTGGACGCTGCTGACATGGCTCGACGGGCAGTCGTGACCTGAACTGAGGGAACCCTCCCTTACTCTAGTATGGCTGTAAATGAACGACATGCATCGCTGGAGGTCGCCGTCCGAGTCTGCGGTGCCAGTCACACGGACTCCAGCATCGGGGTGGTTGGGTCGTGCCGGTCGCTTCCCAAGTCACTCCTCCCGTATGGAGTTTCACACCACACTGCTCAGGACGACTTCGACCAGATAGAACTGTCTACGACATCGGTGATACCACACCTTTCGTGCACACGAGGTCGAGCAAGGAAGGAAGAGTCTGCTGGACCATCCCCACCTCTGCGACCAAGGCGGAGCAACCTGACAGGAACGAAGGGAACCACCCAGGGTCCAGTATCTAGTTTGTGTGACCGCGACCAAGTTTGCGACTCGATCAAGGTATGAAACCCACGTTGTTCCCCTTCGTGGCTCTGACTTCGGGCACCTCCAATTTTATAGCCGGTCAGCATGGATGATCAAATCCACCTCCAAGTTCGCGCCCGCCAGTCATCTACCGTCCAGTGCACCCGTAGCTATCACCCAGCGTCTACCTACGTGCGGCCGATGGCTTGGTAACCGAAGAAGTATTGGGGGGGGGGGGGGGGAGCCAATGGGCGATACAACCCGAGATCTGGTATCCATAGCGTGGCGAAACTCGCATACAAAGCGCGACACGGTCGTAAGGGTCTTCGTGCTCTCTGCCATTTTGGCATCGCAGATGCGTTGTCTGAGGTGCGCAGCATACAGAGTGTTCATCTACCAACGCATTATTGATCCCCAGATCGGTTCAATTCGAAACTGCGTGGAAACAATGATCCTGGGTCCGATTGTGATCTTAACAGCTCACCCTGCAGGAACAAGTCGGTAAATCGGCATTTTATCATTCTAAACCTTACAAGGGGAGTTGATTCTGAGCCAGGCCAACTTATCACATTAGTATAGTCCACAGTTCCAAAGTGTTTTTTTTGGCTGGTTCTAACATGCGAAATCTTCCTTAACCAGGGCTTCTATTCCGCTTTCAGCGTTGTTGACATTCACGATAGTCTGGCGAACGCTCCAATTCAACACCCGGCTTGGTTGAACACCCGGAACACTGGATGGTCTGGTTGGCGTTTTCCAGGGATGTAATGCTCACCATGGTATGTTTGATTCCACGCAAGATTGGCGGGATTTGATTATTGTGGCGCCTCTCCCAGAGTACAAGGGAGATTGACCAACAGCATCCATTCACGACATCAAATCGGTGTCGATAGGGTCCTCTACGTTGTTATCCAACTCCAAACCAATGGCTAAGCTGCTCTCCCGTGCCGATGGATACCATGCTTGATTGACCTCCGCGCATCCCTCCACATGGCAAGTTTGGAGAGCTTTCCACGCATAAATATGAGGGAACCTCTACGAATGATGCACCAGCAGCAATACCATTCATACCTACATCACTCCATCGCTAGACAGTGTTCTCCCCCTCGCTCATCGTCTCGCTATGACTCAGAACCTCGGTTACAACAATGACTTTACGGACGCAGTAAGGACTTGTTCATCCAGGAATGGTGATAATATTGACCCCATCAACTTTAGGACGCGCAGATCCTCTGTCAATACGCGACGCTCTTGAACTACTCCCAGAACCAATACCCGCTGCATCCCTGTGGTTGGGTGTCAGGCCAGGGTGTCTGTAGAATACCCGTTCCAGCCCCCGAATTCTCGGAGCATCTGCGCACCCGTCACGGTGTCGTTGGCTCAGACAAGGCGTCAGTGATGTGCTGCTGGGAGGGGTGTTTTATGGAACTGAAGAAAGAAAGCTTGACGAGACACGTCAACGAGCGACACCTGGAGCAGAGGTTCATGTGCCCACACTGCTCCGAGCAGTTCACTCGGCAGTATACTCTGCAAAACCACGTGTCAAGAAAGCACTCAGCGAGCACTTGAACGACGCTGTGCCTGTGAGTGGCCCCATTGGTTTTCCAGTGCAGAGCACTACATACATGTACCCCCAGGCTCCGGCGAGTAGCGACGCATACGCGGAGATCCAACCTTCTCGTTGTCGGCTTGTAGGGTCATGCGCCGACTCCTGGATACGTTAACTTGCCCCACCTAATGGCCCACATGTACCTTAGTATAGCGTGTAATTGGCTTCCCCTATCACTTCGACTGCCAACGTGAGGAATCTCCGACGAAGCGTACCTTGGCAAGCTGTGCTGCCGCGTGCGACTTTGATCTACATCATAAGAACACGCCAACAATGGCTTGCTGTGCAGGTCGGACTGTATGGTGGTCGCCGACGATCAGCACTCGTATTGCAGGCGCTGGGTCCCCTTGCATGAAAATCAAGTCGACTGAAGTGCGTTCATCTTGCTATCGTTCGTATGAACCATCCTCAATTGCACAGATGTTTGGTCAACGTACTTAGAGCCCGGTGGGGTGAGCAGCCTTAACAAATCCCGAGCACCTAAGCGCTCCGAGCCTCCTCGTCTAAATTAGAACGGCGACTTGGCATGCGTCCTATGCCCTCTCGGTAATACTATCACGCTGGAGGGGAAACCTTCGCTCCAAGGCTGGAGTATATATAGAGCCTGTGCCACTCCAAGTTGTGCACCTCATGGATCGTGTTCCTGCCGGAAACGTCTACTCTGGCGACTTGAGCTTTATGGATCCAATCAGTCCCCTTTATATGTCATTGCTGGCTGGAACCAGCGCGAATCCACCGTGGCCAATTACCTCAGTCGATCCTTTCCCGCGACATCTCGTCCAAGGTGCGTCATTTGCGGTTTACCACGTGTGAAATCCTGTCTCATATTGCCCCCGTCAGCAACAGACGCACTGAGCCAACCCGGACCTCGTCAGCCAGAACCGTTCGCAATCTACGACGCCAGAGGCGACCGTGACAGGAACAACTCCTACCGACTGTATCACCCTGATTGGACAGCTGAGAGTGAGCACTGGGTCCATCCGTGAAACTCAGGCTTGTGTCCGACCAACCAACAGCTTACATGACAGGAGCGCGGGACGTGCTCGACGCGGATCGAGATCAGCTCTTCGGCAGAGGATTGCTGTTCCGCCCGGGGACGTCTGGCAGCTTGCACTCGAGTGCGATCGGACAGGCGCCTCTCTCCGGGCCTGACTTCACACACCTGCCACTGCTTCCGTCAAACGATGGCTTGGGTTCATCGGTAGATCCGACCCTGGCAGCGGAGAATTTTGATGCCTGTGACGCATTCTGGCGAGAATTGACCTCTCTGGACCACCTGGCTTGCGATCTCTTGCCGATGAACACCCTCGAACCTAGACTCGACGGACAGATCTTTCTACCGGGCTCCTACGAAGATGTAGGTCGTCTCTCTCTCATTCGTAGTATGATCGTGCAAACTGAAGTATGTCCGCGTGCAGTTGACTCTTAGCGACGCCACGCGCGTGTGCAGGTGGTACGAGAACGGGGTGCCCTGCAATGCGACCTATCAAGGCGGCAGCCTCAAGCACGCCGTCACCCATCATTTCCAGCGGACACATAACCTCGTCCCATCGAGTGGAAAATCGCCGCAAAAGTGTCAGTGGGTGGGATGTACGAAGGAGCTCAAGCAGGAAAGCATCGTGAGGCACGTTCTGGCGGTGCACCTGCACGTTACGGCCGCATGCCAGGGATGTGGGACTTTGTTTGCCCGGCAGGACTCCCTCCAGAGGCACATGAGAAACTCGTGTGGGCCACTCAAAGAAGGCTATAATTTTTATGCATCACGGGGAGGCCGCACTGCGAACTGATTTCAACATCAGACGCAAACTTGAGCAACGACTCTCTTTCGTCGCTGTATTAATGGACAACATTGTATATAGTATCTAATTTGGACGCTCCACCATCAAAATTTCGAAGAGCATGCTTGCTTTCCCACTTTCACCCAACGAAACAGTATTTTTTTGTCGGTGGTGATACCCAAATCGATAGCAGTAATGACATGATCCAAACGTGTTTGACTAGAGTCGTGTTTTTGTTCAGTTGACATGCACCCTCGCAAGCGTCTTCCCAAGGCTCGTTTTCGCCTTCCTCGACCGTCTCCCGCCGAAACTGGTTATAAAATCAGCCAGGTCGCCGCGCAATACGTCCCAAACGGCGCACTACAAGGTGCTAAATGGAGTAACGACCTCGTCGACGGGAAAGTCGATGAACCGAAGGAATCCCGGCGATGTGGGGAAGCTTGCAAGCGTGGGGCGACGATGTGGGGTGAGCGATGACCATGACAAAAGCTGCGAAACGTGCTCGCGTCCACTCCTTGTCGACGAGCGTCGCCAGATAGTCGCGAGGAGGTTTCGATTTGGACGATGCCCTCGGGGATTAATACAAGGTGGAGCGGTACAGTCGCGCCCAAGTCGCGGAAACGACATTACTTTCCCAGACCCTGATGTGATTGGCCGGGGATCGCGAACCCGCTCAGCACAATTGTGCGTCATCACGAACTGAGGATCTGGTCTCACAGACGGACTGACGTACTACCAGACATGCGGATTTTTGCCTTGGCTACAGCGAACGCCGCAGGACAGTACGGGCTGTTCATGTTTCACCAGGCAATCCATCCTCCACACTCAAGGTAGCGGAATATGGAGCATGGGTAAAGGTTGGGCTTCTTCGCCGACAATGGATCCACCGGGACGGAAGTTGCTTCGAAGATACGACCTTACGACTACTCTCGATCACAGATGAGGAGCTTACACCCGTGACAAGAAAAGTCTGTGAATTGCGGGTGGGAAGTTATCACGGCGACACGTAGGAACGATGGACGCGACAGAAGGTGTGTCTACACATACGAATGGCACGAGGAAGGGTTTCTGGTTCGAACCGTCTCGACTAAAAACGGCGACTTTGTCTTGACCGTCCCGTCGGTCGACGTCTTCCATCCGATTTGACGGTTTGCACCCTCTGTGCAACGTAGAGAAGAGACTCGGCTTGCCACCCGCTGATACCTACCCAACACGCATTTGGAACACATCAGGGACACCCTCGACCCATTCTTCCAGCGCGTCTTCTTTACTCTCCTCTGAACACGTGTTTTAGGTATTCCATAGAGTGGACATGCTTGTGGCAAAAACGACCCTCGACATGATCGAGATGTGTGGCGTCTAGCGCATAGAAACGAGAGCGTGGTGACGCACACCCGGATCAGCTGTGGATGCAGGCCTTGTCCGCTCCGTCTCGAGGTCGGACGTCGTGGACGATGCGATGGGGACAACGGCTCGGGTAAGGGGTCCTGACCTGTTCTCGGCGTGCGGCAGTTTGTCGAAGTCAAGTTCTAGGTTACACATCGTCAACTGACACAACGGTGTAATTATGGCAGGAACGGGTGGCGGAAACACTATGCATTTGCTCATTCCGACCTTGCTGTGTCTTATCTGCCAATCAGGTGATTGAGGGACAAACATCCCCACATATCTGTACGGCTACTTATTCTTCTAGAACGAAACTGATGGGTTGCATAGCGAGAGTCCCTGTCTAGGTGTGATCACCAGCCTACTCTTCCTTTCCTCGCAGCTCCACCCAGTGCATCGCTTGTTACTTTTACCTCTCCCCCCAACACCGCCTACATAACTGTTCACCCATCTATATCACTCTACCGTTAGAGTAACCTCACCGACCGTCTCGCTATGACTCAGAACACGGGTAACGACGGCAACTTTACGGACGCGGTAGGGTCTCGTTCAGCCAGGAATGGTGATGATGTTGACCCCATCAACTTTAGGACGCGCAGATCCTCTGTCAATACGCGACGCTCTTGAACTACTCCCAGAACCAATACCCGCTGCATCCCTGTGGTTGGGTGTCAAGCCAGGGTGTCTGTAGAATACCCGTTCCAGCCCCCGAATTCTCGGAGCATCTGCGCGCCTGTCACGGTGTCGTTGGCTCAGACAAGGCATTAGTGACATGCTGCTGGGAGGGGTGTTTTATGGAGCTGAAGAAAGAAAGCTTGGCGAGACACATCGACCAGCGACACCTGGAGCAGAGGTTCATGTGCCCACACTGCTCCGAGCAGTTCACTCGGCAGTATACTCTGCATAGCCACATGTCGAGGAAGCATCCGGCGAGCACTTGAGTGATGCTGTGCCTGTAAGTAGCTCCGTTGGTATTCCGTTGCAGGGCACCACTCACACATCCCCACCTCCAGCGGCACACACGCGGAGATCCAGTTTGTCCTACAAGAAGAGAGGGTGTAATTTGTACGGTCGTGTGTCGATTTCTGGATACGTTGCCTGCTGCCCAGGCGTGTCTTAGTGTAGCTGAGGATCATGTAACTGACTTTCCCTTTCGCGTCAATTTCGTGAGCCTGCCAACTTCCTGTAGCCATGACCGCGGCCGAAGAAACTCGGGCGCTAGTGTGCCTTGGCAAGCTGTGTTGTCCAGCCGCGTGGCCATCTCTTTTGCGGCGCATAGATAATTATAATGGCTTGCTGTGCGTGTCGAAAGTATGATGGTCTCTGATGATCGTTGGTCGCCTCGCAAGCGCTGGATCCCATTGCTTGGAGAACCACCGACATCAACAGCCAAGTTGGGTGAACTACGTCGGCGTTGCAATCGTACGTGTGCGCCCGACTTGCGCTCGAATGAGATCAGCCGGGCGCTTCTCCCCCTACCTGAACTCACAGACCTACCTCTCGTCAATGATTGCAAACTTTAAGAGCTGACTTCAACATCAAACGCAAAGGCACTGCCCATGAAGAATTTGATCGTGGTTGGTACCTGGAGCGGTTAGGCCCGGCGGCAACCCTTTCTCTGATTTCACTCATCAACGCGGGAACAACGCACTTCCAGGGCGGGGTGGCGGAATTTGTGAACATTACCGATGTGATTTACTGTAAATGGGTGCTCCGCCGTGAAATTTTGAGGGCGGCCTCGTTCTCTATAATTTTCTCTGTTTCACCCACATCTCCGAGATCCTTGCTGAAATGGATCATGCACAGGATCGAGTAAACAGCATCTTCTCGACGGTGAATCTAAGGAGGTCACCTCCCAAATCAAAAGCAAAAAGCCATGCTTTCTTCTTTTTCTTCAGCTGGCATGTGTCGTCGATAAAACCCCCCAAAGCTTGTTTTCGACCTCTTCGATCGTCCGCTGCGGCGTATTGAGGCTGGTCATGAAGTACGCCACGTTTCCCAGCGTCCTGTAATGCATCCCAAACGGCGCACCACCGGGTGCTGAACTGAAAGTACCATCCTCGCAGATGGGAAGCTCAATCGATCGAAGCAGGCCCTGGGCAGCGTGGGACGCGTAACCTAGAACCTGGTTTCAAGGCTGTCGCACGTCGAGAACGGCTCGGTAATCCTTACCGGCGCCCTCGTCGTCTTTGAACTTGATCACGAGCACGGTCCCCAACGCCATGGCCTCGTCCACGACCTCCAGTTTCGAGACGGAGCGGACAAAGCCCGGGTCCCAGAAGCTCCAGACCACAGCTGATCCGGGCCGTTTGTCACCACGCCCCCATTTTTCGCGCGCCACACGCCATACATCACGTCGAGAAAGTGTCTCGATTATGTCGAGGGCCATGTTTGCTACCTGACAGCCGACCGGGTGTGCTGTGTAGCTATGGCCGTGCAAAAGCGCATCCACTTTGGACTGACTGTGAAAAGCACGAAACACGCTGTCAGAGGCGAGCGTCACAGAGAGGGGGAGGACGCCGCCAGTGAGCATTTTTGCATAAACGGCGATATCCGGATGGGCGCCAAGGAGGGACCCGAACGACATTATACCGAGGCGGTAAAGGCCAACAAAGACTTCGTCAAAGATGACTGGAAGAGGATTGTCAAACAGGGATTTATCCCGAACCACATCGACCATGACGCGCTGGAACAATGGGTCGACGAATATCATTCCCCCAGCACCCATCACCATTGGCTCCAAGATAAGTGCCGCCAGCTTCCGTTCTCCCTTTTGACGGAGTGCCTGCAAGGTATCCCTAATGTGTGTCCGGTAGGTATCGGCTAGTGGCGAGCCGAGTCTGGTCTCTACATCGTATAAAGAGTGTAAGTCGTCAAATTGGACGGAAGACGTCGTCGATGAAATGACCCATGGGGCGGTCACGACAAAGTCGCCATTTTTAATCGAGACGATCGGCGGTTCGAACCAGAAGCCTTTCGACTTGTGCCATTCACACGTGTAAACCCCTTCTTCCGTTGCATCCATCGCTCCTATCGTGTCGCCATGATAGCTTCCCTTCAAGCCCACGATCCAGAGATCTTTCTTGTCGCGGGCTGTAAGCCCCTTTTCGGTGATCGAGAATGATCGTAATGCCATCTTCAGAGCAACTTCCATCCCAGTGGATCCATTGTCGGTGAAGAAAGCACGCTCAGCCCAGCCTTTACCTGGTCCTTTGTGTATCAGACGTTCTGCTAGCTTGAGCGCGGGGAGATGGGTTGCCTGGGGGAACATGACGTGTCCGTATCGTCCTGCGGCGTTCGCCGCGGCCAAGGCGAGAGAGGAATCTGCATGCCCGACAGCCTGAGTCCACCAGGAGGCGGATCCATCCATCTTGGGGTCAAGAAGAGAGCGGGGGGATGGTTCCGAAGACGGATTATAAACACTAAAGAAATCTGCCCATGCGCTGTCGATAACGGTAACATCCTTTTCGGATTTGACCAGACCATGTTGTACGAATGGCCACCAGATGGTGTCCAATGTCCGACGGGCCATGGAGTCGAGCTCCTCGATCCGTTGTTCATGACGTTCGTCCAGGTGGCGCAGGGCGCAGGAAATTTCGCTGTTGATACTCCCGGAAACTAACCTGGCGTAGTAGGATTCCGTAGTGGAGATGTCTTGATTGACGTTTCCTTCCCTAGGAGGTGGGGGATCCAATGATGTGACACGTACACCAAGTTCAGCGAAATAAGGAGCGAGATACTCGTAATTCCGATAGTAGTCGTCACGGAAGAGGAAGATCGCATCCACAATGTACCCGCGCAAGACAAGCGACTCGTAGGACGATATCGTCGACGAAATTCCACCGAGCTTCGGGTCCCCAACCAGAACCGTAGGAAGAAACAGTGGTCGGTAGCTCTCGAGTTGTGTCGTTCCAGACAGGGTTGGACTATGAACCCCTTTGATACACGTCAGACGTGACACTGCGGAGAATACAACGCCATCACTCGCTCAGGAGTGACTCTCACCTCCAGCCGTCTCTACGTACATGTGGCCCGACTTCCCTGTCCGCGCACATTTGCGAATGTGTTCAGCGATCGCGTTGACGAAAGTCTTGTCAGATGGCGCGGAGGACTACAAGCCGGATCGTTAGATGAGGGAAGTTTTACCCAGTGGGCAGCTCACCTTGATCCCCAACCTTTGAGATGCTATTCGAACTGCAAGATGGGGACTGACAGGATCCTCGTATCGGAAGAGGCAATGCGTGTCGAGCAAATGCCGGTGGGGTCCAGCGTAGCGTTTAATGTGTCTAGCACATCATCAACGTCGCTTCCAGATGGACTAGGACCGCGTCAACGTACGCGTCGTCGGCATCGTGCAGGGCACCGGTGCTGACGGGTTTTAAATAGAACGTATAATGGTTTGTGAGGGTGGAGGCGCGCACGAGGGCGGTGGTGATGATAGTCTTGCCAACGTCGGTGTTGGCACCGAATACCTGGTGAACGCGAAGATGTTTGTAGAGATGGCTCATATCATATCACTGGCGAGGTGCAAATTTATCAACTTGCGCTTATTCCCGTCGAAATCCGACTAGATTAAATCTACACTGCAACAGCAAATGGTACGTCCATCTACCTGCGAATGAAGTCATAAGGACAGTAAAGACATGGCCGGATGTCCTGAAGTATCGAGGTAAGGTAACAGATCAGTAGACTATCAGTAATATACATCGCGAATGTACTCCCGTGCCCATGGTCCGAGTTCGTTATCCGCCATAGTGGTGGTGACGCCACACGCAGCAAAGTGCCGAGCAACGCTCTCCTTGGTGAGGGTATCGGCAGTGCCCACATAGGGTACATAGTCAACTTGGGGAGAGGCGCTGAAAGCTCCTCTCTTGAGGATACTCCCGTATCCGCCTGGTTCAGAAAAGAGCTCGGTAACAACTGCCATGAACTTTTGGCGGGCCTCGCGAGACTCTGGATCATTGGGGAGCACGACAGGGCGGAGGCGAGCGACAGTCCGACTCGCTTTCATGTCGGTTGTAAACGGCCTTCCGTCTGCGTCACGTCGGATGCCTTTGGGACACGAGCTCGGATTGGCTGCGTAATACGCGACCCAACATTCGACGGGGTCCTCTAAGCGAGGATTGTTCAAGGGGGCGGGAAGTCTTGGAACGGAAGTGGGATGCTCCCAGTCAGGAGTACGCCATGTTGACAGGAGGTAGCGTTGGACTTCTGTCTTTTGGTCCCTAGGGGTTCTATGGGCTTCTGAGCACAAAGCCTTGACTTTGGTCAAGGCTTGATAATTCCCGGGCTGGTGAGCTGCTTTGATGAGGGACTGTATCTGTTTGATGCTCTTTGCGGGCTTAGGGGGCTTGTGGGACTGTGGGAGAGGCAATTGCCAGGGCGGCTGAGAGGCGGGATGTGATTCTTCAACGAGTGATTGTGGGAGGGGCTCGTCATCATTCGAGGACTGTCCTGCAGATAGAACGGCTGCGAAGGAGCGGGCCGCGACGCAGTCTGGGAGCTGTGCCTGGGGAGATGCGGGAGTAGCCATCGGAGGGGAGACATGCTGTTGAGGAAAGAGGGACGACATGAGCTCTGTTGCGGCAGACTGGTCTGGAGGGGTGTTGGTGGGGGAGATGGCATCGGACAGGTGGGGTAGTCGAGCGAGCTCTGGGGGGGAGACAGCGGTGGATACGGGAGGAGAAGGCTTGGGAGGGGACTCGAGAGCGGGAGGGGCGTACGCGAGTTTGAGTTTCTCCTGGAGGGTCTCGTAATCGGCGCGGGCAGCGTCAAGCTGGGCACGGAGAGAGAAGAGCTCTTCGCGGACCTGGTTGCGCTCGAGACGGTAGCGCTCTATGCTGTCGCGGAGATCGCGGTCCTCCTCCTTTTGTCGTCGGATGCCCTCCGAGATGCCCTTGTTGTACACGTCCTCGCGGGCGCGCTTCCGATCCTGGAAGGCTATCTGGAATGCGGGCTGGTGCGGGGAGTAGCTGGCGTCGGCGACGTGTTTCATGTACGGAGAACACACGTCGCAGCCAGATGGATGGACGATGCCATAGTCCTCGAGGAACTCCCAGGGAGAGAGGAGCGTCGGGATGCCACGGTTGTCTCTGATGGCTGCGCGGAAGGGCTCGTCGCTGCTGGACAGAGGATACATTATTTTTAAGAAATCAGAGCGGCCCCGTCATCGTGGCGTTCATATCCTGTGCGACACGTGCCAGCCTCGCGGACGTCGCACGGCTTTGTTTGTCCTTGTTAGGATCAAAAGCCTGTTTACCGTTGTTTGTCTAGTGGCTTGAACCCTAATTTATATCATCGTCTTCACTCGTCCTCCATCTCCATCCACCACCCCGATGGCATCAAGACCCACAGTCACCGTGCACACCACTGCAGGAGGTCCGTGCTCGTTGTTCTGTCCGCTCTTGACCTCATAACATCCCTCAGAGCCCTCCACCTCCCTCCCTCTCCCCGCCGTCCTGACTGCCCCCATCAGGCTTGATGTCGTCGCACAAGTCCACAGTCAGTCCTACCCTTGCATTTTAGTGCCATCCCATTCATCCCTCCTCAGAAAGCATTGCAAAGAACAAACGTCAGGCCTATGCCGTTAGCGAAAAGGCTGGCCATCAGACCTCCGCAGAGTCTTGGGGTACTGGTCGTGCCGTAGCTCGTATTCCCCGTGTTGGTGGTGGTGGAACCCATCGCTCAGGCCAGGTGCGTTTGTCTTCTCCTCTGATCGTCTCCCCTTCACCGTCCTTCTAGGCTGCCTTTGGTAACATGTGTCGCGGTGGTCGCATGTTCGCCCCTACCAAAACTTGGCGCAGGTGGCACGTCAAAGTTAACCAGAACCAGCGCCGCTTCGCTACCGTCTCCGCACTCGCTGCTTCTGCCCTCCCCTCTCTCGTCCTCGCCCGTGGCCACCGCATTGAGCAGATTCCAGAGGTTCCCCTCGTTATCCCTTCCGAAGTTGAATCCTTCAAGAAGACAAAGGAGGCAGTCGCCCTCTTGAAGAGCATCAGCGTGTATCCCGACGTCGTCAAGGTCTCAAACTCTCGTAAACTCCGCGCTGGAAAGGGAAAGATGCGCAACCGTCGCTACCGCCAACGCCGTGGCCCTCTCATCGTCTACAGCGAAGACAATGGCATCGTAAAGGCATTCCGCAACATCCCCGGTGTCGAACTTGCCAACGTCAAGAGACTCAACCTCCTCCAGCTCGCTCCTGGTGGTCACCTTGGCCGTTTCATCATCTGGACCGAGAGTGCTTTCGCCCTTCTTGATCAAGTATTTGGGACCTTTGACAGCCCATCTACCTTCAAGAAGGATTACGTGTAAGTGTACACACTCTTTTCTGCATCTCCTTCTCATTATGTGTCTATAGCCTTCCGTCCGCCAAGATCACCAATCCCGACGTCACCCGTCTCATCAACAGTACCGAAATTCAGTCCGTCGTCCGTCCCGCAAACCCCAAAACCCAAAAGCGACCTTGGACGCAAAAGAAGAACCCTCTGGTCAACAAGGCTGTGCTCTTCCGCTTGAACCCTTACGCCAAGGTCCTCCGCAGACAGGAACTGCGTACGTATGCCTTACCCGGTTTCGTCATAATCCTCATGCTTTTCGCACCCAGTGCGTCAGGCGCAAAAAGAGAAAAAGGAAAAGAAGTCAGGATCCGTTGCTGGCGAGGCGTTCCTTACCACCCTTTTTGCTCCTTGAAGTGGCACCTCCGTCACTACCTCGCATTTGCCTTTTTTTTTTCTTTTGGCTTATGGCCAAGCATGCCTTTACATGCACATATGTCATTCCCGCGAAAATATATAGGGGATATCCGTCGTCAAATGGGCAGGGTCGCAATTTCCTGAGTGCATACTGACTGGTAATTCGGTACAAATACGTAGCAGTGATCGTGAAACATGTCAACGCCGGTGGCCCTCAATTGCCACCTCGGGGCAAGATTCCAGAGGCGTTCGATCTCGCACTTACTCCTTCTCTGAGACTCCAAACCGTCCCGTGGGCAGGTTATTCAGCGTGTCTTCTTCCTTGTCAAGCTTGCGCACGGAGAACCAAAACACGATCCCAGTAACGCCCGCCAGGATTGCGACGGACCCGTAGTTCCATATCAGCAGCGGATCAGCGGACAAGGCTGTTCAATAAAAAAGAAACAGCGATCAGAGTATGAGCTTCTCACGCATGCATGACGAGTACGAATACTTACAGACGAACGCCTCGCTGAGCGCAGAAGAGAGCGCGGTCGTGAAGAGGAACAGGGACACGACGAGCGAGCGCATGTTCTTTGGCGCCTTGGTGAACGCGTACTCGAGCCCAGTGATGGACGCGAAGATCTCGCTGAACGCGATCAAAATGTATCTGGATCGCGGCCCCGCACGCATAATGTCAGTCTGACCCGACCAGAAAATTATTCTCCGATGGCGAGACTTACGATCCGGTCTGAATCCAGACATTCAGGGGCGAGACGAGTGGGTTCCCCGCCGAGTCCGTGCAAGTACCCGCGGAATAGCCGCACGGGCTCGTCTGTCATCGCATCTTAGCACACGTGCGACGGGAAGAATAACATAAAACGCGGAACTCATCTTGTAAATGTAGTACTGGACGACGGCCGCCCAGATCATGGCTGCAGTCCCGGTGGCAAAGCCCCAGGCGACCTTCTTGAGCGCCGAAAATTTCCAGCCCCTCCTTGCGAGCGCAGGGTATATCTAAGAGAAAACACATTGACAGGAACGGCCGTTGACTGCACTCCCACGCTTACCAACAAGTCGCAGATCGGGATGAAAATGATGAGTGCGAGGGGATCCAAGTTCGACAAGACATCATTGGGAAGGCCGTGGGTGGTCATCGTAGCCGCTTGCGAGGTCAGGTTATTGTTCAACTGGCCATAGCAGAGCCCTGTGCACACGTAAAACGTCATGTGTGCGGCCACTTCATCCCACACAAAAAAAGAGTTCCGGTACGTACAATAGATCGGGTACCATGCAAAGACAGCGCAGGCCTTGAACCCGCGTCGGACCTCGTCAACCCAGTTGTCGTCAAACTTCATCCACTTGGGCTTCTCGCCGACTACCTTGGAGGGCTTAGTGGTCTCCCAGAAATCGTCGGCGGTGAGTTGCCTGAAGCATCGGACGGGGTTCCAACTCCAACGGCCTCGGAGGGCGTATCGCCAAACACGGAACGCAGTGCCCAGCACGGACCCAGTGGGGGGGGAAACACGGTATCGTCCGTAACCCCACCAGAGGAAGAAGGGCGAGATCAAGAAGATGACCGTTGGAAGCGTAAATGCCAGGTAGTAACCCACGTACTATGGTTATCCGTCGCTTAGAAAGGTCACCGAAAAAATAAATAAAACGATTACCTTTTCCGCATAAACCATGCTGATTTGCCCGATGAGCGCGCCAATGTTTATAAAGAGATAGAAATACTACATTGATGGGGTTGGGTGGAGCACGAGGTACAGAGGAGGAACACGTACCATGTAAATTCTCGACGTGGTCCTTATAGGATCAACGATAACACGCTCGCCAGATTTCGTGGTGGCGATGAACGGTTTCGTGCGTCGGTATTGCTCGGCGACCAACGGCGAGATGTTAGACTTGAACCCACCAGCTCCAGTACCAGTCACAATAAGAGATAGTATAAATAACCCAGTTGATGCCTTCCCGCCGATAATACCGGGAAGGGCGGAGATGATCATGATGGTATGGCCAAGCAGGGCCAACGCCACGCTCCAGCAAATGGTCTTGTAACGACCCCAGTAGGTATCAGCGATGTAGGCGCCACCGATGGGGCAGATGTACGACCTAGTGCGATCGTATTAATGGGGGAAAGACTGAATGGAACCCGATACCTACCAAAAACTATAGAATGTCGTCAAACCGGTAGACAGCCGCTGACCACCGCCAAGCGCACCGGATTGTCCGTACGTTCCACCAGCACCAGTCCGAGAACCGGGCGGAAGTGGTTGCTGGATGAAGTTGACCTATTGAACGAGTAAGCGATAAAGCATGGCACAAACGCCACAGAAAGACGAGTCCGGTATGGCGACTTACAAAGACTGCAGTGGCACCTTTCGATATTCGGTCATACGACGGTCAGCATCAGCAGGATGGACAGGAACCAAGTTGCCATACCATAATACTACCAATCCAGAGATCAGAAGGGGAGTCTCATTCTCGATGGAGGGTTGAGGTACTCACCGAGAATCGCTCAGCCAACTCGACGATAGCAATCACTGGAAAAGGTTGAAATAGTACTAGGAAAGTGACAAATCACTCACTGTACGCAGTCCATGGAATGGCGTCGGACACACGGTGGAGGGTGGCCAATTCTTCTTCCGTTGGGAACTCGAGTCCCTCGTGAGCGCTGTTAACGTCGTCGTCGTCGTCTGCCAAGCCCTTCTTTTCGAGGGAGGGCGCCAACGAGGGACGTTGTTCGTCTTCCGCCACTTTAGCAGAAGTACTATGATCGAGCTCCACCGCAGCCATCCTATGAATCGGTGGGTGAAGACAAGGTGCAGAACGGGAACCTGAAAAGACCATTTTCTTTTCATCCGTATTCTTGAGTCAGCTCAGACGTGGTAATTCGTTGATGATCACGAGATCCACGGCGATACGCTATCGGTTCGCGATGCCTTGGCACCCACATGGTAGGTATTATCATTAGCAGTGTGGGAGCCGTTCATATCCACGTCACGAAGCGCGACGGGCCGCCACTGCAGTCGGTTGCCCCGACGTTCGGCTGGTAATTGCCAGCTACGCACTTGGCGACGAGATTCTTCAATACAATCAGTTACTGGATCAAAACGCAAAGCATAAACCTGATTTGGAGAGCACACGGTACCTCTAAGGGATAGAGATATTCTTAATAATGGAGGCAGCGCAGAGTCGGCGCAACCGTTGAATCATCGTGCGTGATGCCCTAGGCTCTGTGCCTTAGTCTCGCTAAACCCGCTGTCAGACGATATCCTCACACATATGGGAGACTTAACACCATATACATGCGCTGGAGTTACAAACAATTGGGGAAAACCGACGGGGAACATTAAGGTGATGAGAACAACATCGAGGGAAGATCCTCAGTCGTCATGTCCGCCTGGCGGAGCGTAATCCTGAACGGGAATGGAAGAGGGTGACTTGAGTGAGCAAGGATTCGTTAGTTCGCAATGAAATGTGGGATTCAGTCAGTAACGAACATAGCAACTCCGCTCGACCACTGCGGCTCAAAATCGATTTCCTTCCCGCTGATGTCCTTTGCCCTGGAGAAGTTGAACAGTGCAATCATACCGGAGATAGCATACCAGAGGGATGCATCAGCGATGTGCCGTCCTATACATATCCTAACAGTGAACGTGTCATCTCAAAGCTCATTTTGCAGTACCAGGGCATGTTCACCTTCTGCCAAATCCAAAAGTGTAGCCAACGGTATCTTGATTTAGATTACCCTCTGCATCCAAGAAACGTTCGGGATCAAAATTAAAAGGGTTTGAATACATCGTCTCGTCGTGCGTCATCGCCCTATGTCCGCATCGTCTGTCAGTCGAAGAGATGTCAGAGTCCACCCTAGACGTACCAGACGTTCGGCATCACAGTGGCTCCTGAATTCAGGTCAGTTAAACTGGGAACTCCGCGTCTGTTAAATTTAACCTTTGGGAATACAGTAACCTTCGTATACATCATTATCCGTGGTGGCGTGCGGTATCGCTATAAGGAGTTAATGCGTTCAAAGCTCGATTGAATGACGATGATAGATATCTCACAAAGGGGTAGGATAGGATTCCACCTCAGCGTTTCTCGCAGGACAGCATCAATGTACTTCAACGATGGCCGGTCGGTCCACAATGGCAACCTCGAAGTTCCCACTGTGATATCGATAACACTCTGCGCTTTCTTCTGAACTTCCGGAAACAGGACCATCGCAAGAATGAAGACCTGAAGCGTTGACGCCGTCTGGGTAACACATTGATCACTAACCCATGTACCAGTTACCGAGTTACTCACAGTCTCTGATGCAGCTGTGCGATCAGCAATGTTAAAACAAAATCAAAACAGTATACGCCGTCGCTGAGTATATACACACCTCCAAAAGCAGTTGCCGCGGCTTCCTTGATCGCCTGAATTAAGTGCTCTTCATCAGAACCGTTGGTTCTCGTTCTATTCAACGCGTCGGAAACCATTGATCGGCCCGCTGTCCCTTCCTTCTGGAAGGAAATCTCAGTGAGATTCAGCCATGAGATAAAGTGCTGACTATTCTCTCTAAGACGTCTTCGAACGGAGTGTCTACCCATTCTTTACACCACTCTCTTGATTGCACAGCCTTCTTATGGACGCCCATTCCAGGAACCCAAGCAGGTAGCGACAACACTGGTTGTACATGAGTATGAGACCCAGTGAGGAAGCGAAGTAGAAACATACAAAAGGGAAACACGCTAAAGAATGCGGCGACCTCGGGCCGAACCTCCTCGACGGCCAATTTCACGGCTCTACCAACAATGTTCACCATGGGGTCGTCCTTCGGTTTCGCCTCGTGGTTGTAGAGTGCAGACATGATGATGGATGAGGAATATCTATTTCGACGGGAAGGCTGTCAAAAAATGCTGGACCAATAAGCGCGGCACATACGTATGAAGATGCTCAAAGCAGGCTCCTGGGTCTTCAAAGATGGCCAATAATAGCTGACGCGACTTGCGCTGTTGCATCGGACGATAGGTTGACGCAGCACCAGCTCTGAATGCTTGGTTAGCAAGCCTTCTTTGTAGGCGCCATCTGTCGCTGTAGCGCATCAACACGGTACTGAAGTCCACGCCAAATCTGAGAGAACAGCACGCATTAGACTTCGCCACGACGGAGAGAGCAGGGACCATACAGCGCATTCGTCGGCATTTCGGGTCGATCGGAATAGATATTGGACCGCTGTTCGAGGAGTGCCCTTGCGACCTTGACAGAGTTGATCACGATGATTTCCTGGTGGAAGAAACTGGAGTAGACCAGATCGCCTGCACAAGATGTTATCTATCGCTCAGCTATCCATACGGACCGGGGGTACCGTAGATGTTAGCCCATTTTGTGTAAGTCAGCCACGGGGAAGAAGTGTCGATACCCCAAACATTTCCCACTATTGGCAGTGGCCATGGACCAGGTGGCAAGGGAAGTGCACACCTCCTTCTCTGCGGTCGGAGAAACCCAATGTTGCAGGCGACACCACAAAGGACGGCGACGAGACAGAGCTGTTGCCAAATCAGCGAGGACATGGACAACGATGAGAGTTAAGAGGCGAGGACCGCGTCGATATTTATAATGGGTCTGTCGATTTTCGCATCCGTGAATAAGCAAGCACTCTTCTTCTCGACATTGGGCGTCTAGCGCACCTGGCATCGCGCTGTATCAGTGGGTCATGGATAGAAACGACGAGAGTCGAGCAGCAGACGCTCCGGAGCGAGTTGAAGAGCGACACCAGCCCGGAGCGGAGCTAGTATTGTCGGACAACCTCCCATACCTCGAAGCCCTGTATCTCCGCGATGAACCCTAGATAACTTCACCAAGAGGCAACCTCGCGAACAAGGCGTTTTTCCGGAAAATGGCGTCTCGCACTGCGATCTCGTACCAATTTAGTGACCCGTAAGAGTCAGGTCTTCGACATCTCAACGGTGCTCAGAAATTCAACAATTACCTGCACCCCTGTTTCCGACAGCAACCAGATCGTTCTCTTTTAAAGTTCAATCCAACCAGCGTATAAATTTGTGGAAAGCTGTCTTCCAGGACTACTAGTACGAGGGGCAATGCGGCAAACACGTTTTAGCCTGCAGTGGTGAATCAGCAGTTATACGTCGCCGCAGGCAGGGATCCTGGTTGACCATTGCAACCATGCAAGGCCTTCCAACGTTCGAGTCCGAGCCCCTTCATTCCTCGCCGCTGGCAGCACACGCCATTAGTGCTGCGGCGACCGCTTCTGTCGTAATGGCAAGTATGTCTCTGCCAACTTCTCGCCACCAAACCATTTCGGTGCGCCATTTACCTTTGGCCATGTCGCTCTTCAAACCTCATCGTCTCAATCGCAAGCTGGTTGAAATGCTCCCCTTTGCTTCTTCTCTCTGCATTCTTGCTGCTCTCGCCACTGGTTCTTTAGCTCTTCAGAATACCGCCGGTGTTGCCGCTTCTCCCGATGTCAGCAAATCTAGGATGTACTCCAGTGCCATTTCAAGCGTCATTGCCGCAGTGACACCGATGTTGGCACTCATTTATTTCTGTCCACTGTACTTGTTGTACCGTCACTCGAAGCGTCACCCAAGAACACTCAACAAGTTGTCCGGTGTTCGTATTCAGCAATATGGCCCACGTAAGTTTGGCCCACAAGCGGCGGCAACCTTGTGGTTTACACATGCTTCAGTTATCTACATTTTTCTGTTGTTCAGTAGCTTAGCAGAGGTAGGTTGTGCGCATTAATGTCTTGAATCGCTGACCATGTTGCGAAACATAGGTGGCCGATGCAACTTGGCTTTTACTGCAGTACAAGTATAACAACAATGCACCCGATTCAGTGACACGCACCGGAGTGCGTTTCCTGTTGTGTGTCCATTCCGCCACTTGCTAGATGGCCTCGTTCCCTCGCTGAAGTCGTGTAGGTTTGCGGGTTGTTGGACCACTGTTACGTCTGGAACATATACCCTATTCTTCCTTGACCCACTCTGGTCGCGACGTCCAATCGCATCGATTGGCACGCAGGCAATATGGGTACTCGTAACCTGGGTTTTCTGGGTTGCGGGCACTGGGGTTCTCAACAAATCCCTTCCGCCGCTGCTCACGAATAATTCCTGTGACGGAGTCGTATACTGCGGGCAGTTGCGAGCATTGTACAGTGGGTGTCGTTAAGTGTCTATAGATGCCACCGCTGACCGTCATTTCCACAGTACTCTCTGCCATTGAAATGTCGGTATTCGACGAGCATCGATTGATTGGCGTGCTAACTTGAGCATCTGGTAGTGTCACCTTGACGTTTGGCATGATGGTCATCATATGGTTGGTGTGGAGGTCTGCGCGGTACGTCCGTCAACCAGTGGTGATAAGAGTTCCCCCAATATGACATGACATTGTCATGCGTTGGGGAGATAGGGGTGGACAAGTCTGAACTATACTGACGAGGAGCGATATTATCGCTGTTTGTGTTGTGATTACGAGCGGATCTCTCAGTTTAAATGTCATTTGTACGGTGACGGTCTAGTCTGATACGTAGTATGAAGGCCACTATTAGTGTATCTAGCTCAGAAGAGGACGGGACCTGCGGACGTAACGTGTGGGCATCGGCCCGACAATCGGGAGTTGTCCGATTGGCCGGAGCGGAATCGCCGCACGGAACAAACCGGCGCGATCGGGACCGGAAATATGCGAGGTGCTAAAAGGCAAAAGAAAAAAAATACGCTAGTGATAACTGCAACCATCATCACCTCTTTGGTCCACGCTAGGCCGTGTTCATTTATTCTCTCCATTCTTCACGACTACCATCGCTAATGCCTTACGCTCCTGGTTCGTTGCATCTCTCTCTACCAGACTCGCTCCGATACGTCTCTGCGAACAGGTGACGCTAGCAAAGGCGCTTCCCTCTTCAAGACGCGTTGCGCACAATGCCATACCGTCGGCGCTGGTGAGGGTCACAAGGTCGGACCAAACCTGCACGAGTAAGCACTTGACGCTGCGTCCAGCGCCCCTCGCTGAACTTGCTGCCACCACAGCCTCTTTGGTCGTCAGACGGGACAGGCCGCGGGCTACACGTACACCGCTGCCAACGTCAACAAGGGCATCACCTGGGACGAGAACACACTGTTCGAGTATCTCGAGAACCCCAAAAAGGTATGTCGTTCCTCTCGCTGTGTCCCAGCCCACCCGTTGACACGCCCCACTACCAAGTACATCCCCGGTACCAAGATGGCCTTTGCGGGTCTGAAAAAAGACAAGGACCGTAATGACCTCATTACCTGGCTCAAGGAAGCGGTGAGCAAAGCTTTCTAACATTTCCGCTCCCGTTATCAACGACATAAATATTGATGCCGCTGCAACTCTAGACCGCCTAATTTTATATACCATTGTCGTTGGCACTTTTGATCCGCCATCTACATTATCGTGTTAGTCTGGTCATATTCGTTAGACGGCCACACTGCATAGTATTTGCATGCTTCCCCACTCATTAAATGTCATACATTCTCCACTAATGCCATCGGTGAAGAAAATGAGCTTGATCTAGGTCTCGTAAGTGTCAGGCATCATATCAGCGATAGATAAAGTACATCGGCAAGTATAGTGGATTGTGCGAAGTATAAATTAGATGCTATGACAACCCAAGTGTATTGAGACGAACGAGATTATCCTTACGCATCGTAAATGAGGAGGTATGATGGTCTGATGGCATTCTCGGAATAGCAGACCAACTCGTCGTAGTTCAGGGAACCCCCAAGGGCAACTTCGGCGAGAACCTGCATCCAGGCCCAATCAACTCGACGGAAAAGTAGGAAAGTGTTTAAGACACACGGAATCGTAGCCTGGTGGAGGATTGGTCATCTTGGAGTTGTCCTGCGTCATCTTATATCCTTTCCCTACCACAACCTTGTTGAGAAGTATCGTCTTATGCTTCGACGGCTTGACGTTGCTCGAGTAGTCGTTGGATTTTGAAGAGGTTGAGGACGTGTAGATGCCCGCACCGAATCTGCCGATCATCAACGATCAATCGCGTTGATCATCGGCAGAGAAAAACCCGTCACTTACCGTCCCCAACCGGTCTTCTTTCCAAACAGATTCAAGCTGTACGACGTACGGATGATGCCACAGAGAGAACACGACGTTGACGAGCACAGGGTGGTATTTCCGTTGTCCCCAAGAAGACACTCCCTCGTCGTTCCGTGCCAACGACGGTTTTCGTTTCCGGGAGATCGTCCAGCGGCTGCAAATTTGCCTCGGGACTCGACAGACGCCCTTGTTGGTCCTGGATAAGACGAGGCTCAGGTGTAGACGGCAGAGTCGTCACTCACTTGTATGCTTCATACTTCGAGATAGAAGTGGGATGTCCAATGACCTTGTATACTCGACGCACAGTTGGACAAGGCGTCGGGTGCCGCCACGAGGCTTTGAATTGGTCGGCAACTACACGGCATCAGGATTCTGTGTTAATCAGCCAAGGTCGCCACAACACACCGCTCTTGAATGTATCGTGTCCGCTGGGGACCTCAATGAGCAGCGGCGCGTTCCTCTCAGCCCTTAAAGTGCATGCTTGGCTGCAAAAGTGACCCTTCTTGGAAGCTTTCCCGCACAGCAGGCAGCCCTTCTTGAGTGGTCTGGGGCGCAGAGCCATAAGCATTGGATTGAATAGATGGATCAGATCGAATTGCGAGCATACGGACTTGGAGGGTGTTACGGGCGCTCCCCCATTCGTGATTCCTGCAGCTTTTGCTTGCTGTGCGCAAGTCTTGCTACAGAAAGAGTGAGTCGTCTTTCCATCGTTATACTTGGGCTGCTTGTGACAGTACTACAGGGTATTACATCATGACATGTATGTGGACAAAACCGACGACAATAAAATGCAACATACGTCACACATGTTGGCCTTGGCACGAGGGGCAGCCTTGCCACCCTTCCCCCTCGGAGGAGGGTTGCTTGATGTAGTCTTATTCTGCATCTTGGCAGCACATGTCTTACTACAGTATGCGTGGGTCTTGGTCCCATCAAAGTATTTGGGTCTTGCGAGGCAAACCTACAAATGGAATTAACCGAGGGTACCACATGGGTCGAGAAAACGGTGGCATACATCACAAAGACTGACTGCGTTCGCCGTGGCCTGTCGAGCGAGTGGGGCGTTAGACGCTGGCTGCGGTTGCGGGGGGTGAGCCTGGGCCGATTGTGCCTGGGCAGCCAGATATTGACCAGCCAACGTGCCAAGCACGGAGAGCGCGGCGTGCATGGGTGGAAGTGTTGTACTCATACCGAATGAGGGATAATCTGCTTCCTGTGAAGGAATATAAGGTATGAACGAGGCTGGCGCGGGTTACCAACGATTGCTCGCCGGGAGCAACTCGAGTGTACGGATAAGACAAAAAGGATGGTTGATGAAGCACTGGGGCAGGTTGGGTGTTGCTTTATAGCCACCACACGGACAAGCACGTAGGGCATTGTGACACTTCCTCGAAGAACGCGAACAGGGCGTGTTCTCCGCGAGGGGTAATAAAATTCGCGGCTGAGATGTCGGCCCATTCTACCGTCATTGTTCGCAACTTCGTGGTGTAGCCAGGCGGTATCCACATCTGTAGTTACCGATGCAAAGCTCACCTTGGAGCCGGCACAAGGCAGCCACACTCGTACATGGCAACATTGGACACGTGCGAGCACCAGTATACTTTGATCCGGGGGGGTTGATCAGCTACATTCACGAGCACACGAGGCGCACAGTAATGAAGACGGCGGCCTTGGGACGATGGCGATGGAAAGCACAGCATCTCGGCGCTGTGTGTGAGACGCGACGCGGTGCGGAGGGGCGGTACTGGTTACAGGCAAAATGAGCTGCTTTTTTTGCAATCGAGGTAGGTACTAACTTGAGCAATCACAGCCACCGGGTGTGCCCGCTGCCACAACGCTGCTGGGCACAGTAGGACCCTGTGATACCTGCATACTAATACAGTCGCGGACATGACTATAGTACAGATGCAAGTGTCGATATAAAAACAAAAGTCCAGATAAATACTCATGCAACCATCTCCACAGCAAGGGCTGTCTTGCCACGAGTCCATGATTCTAGATCGCAACACTCATGACGCGATCGGGGTCTTGAAGATCATCTGCACAAACGCCCTCAGATTCGATGCACGTCTTGGCTTGTCCCCATACACAATCAGATACGCTGGACGCATGGTGCCATTGTCGTAGGTCACCGTTTCTGTCCACCATCAATCTCAGTCCCCGTGACACATGTGTTCGACGAACCTTCATAATTCAAGTCCCATCCAATTTCTCCTGCGATCTACGAAAAGAAAACTTAGGCGGTCGTTTGGAATACTATAGCCATCCCCATACTGAATCGTATCCTGGCGGTGGTGCGACTAGGTCAGGAGCATTCCAATATCTCTTGTAGGACCTCCCGACAACAACGCGGCTGAGAATCACCACCCGCAGAGAGGTGCTTTCAGAGAGATTGCAGACGTAATCATCTGCCTCTGTTGGTCCATAAGGAACGGTAGAGAAGTCAAATCAAAGGACGCACTCGAGGAACAAGACGTGCTATAGATGCCGTGTCCGAAGCTAAGTTAAGCCATCAGATTAGAGTTGTGCCAGATGTCATTTTACGGACCGCTTAAACGAATTCTTTGAACCTGATAAGGCGAATAAGAACAGGTAGCTAAAAGCAACCGAATGGACCTACCACATCTGCGCACATCAAATGAGCTGCGCACGATAGAACACAAAGAGCATTCTTTGAGACTGCAGAGTAGCACACTCCCTGAAGACTCCCCCAATAGACACGCACGATTAGTACCGTGGAAAAGGAGTTTCTCGTTCCCTCGCTTGTCTTTGGCCTTGAGAATGCTCTGTACTCGATCTCTGTGATATAACAGGGATCATAGGGGTATGGCGAAGGGCAAGGGGATAAATTAATACCTATGGTTCAGAAACGGCTCGAGTGCAGGTTCTGGCCAGAGAACCTTGAAGATATACTGGATGTCAGGTCTCGCCTTCTTGCGGTGGCGCCACCCTTTGACAAAGAGTTGCTCGACTATATTTGTAACAAGATTGTCCTTTTCATTAGTCCGCTGAAAGGATAGTCACACACCTTCAGTAAACCTGGGGTCATCTCTATCAACTCTGACCAGCCGATTGCGTCGACCATGGGAGGTGTTCTCGAGAGAAAACTCGTCGGGAGGCAGTAGCTTTACCCACCCATCTTTGTGAGGAGAAGACGCCATGGTCAGATTGAAATGGAGTCACGATTCGGACAGAAGGAGAAGGGGAAATGAGAGATTATATGTTGCCCATAACCCGCCTACCGCCTGCACTCCGTGCGCATAGTCAACGAGAGCGAGTCGAGCCATGTCGTACAGGTTGCTGCAAGCAACATGGAGTCAAAACTACCGCTAACCCGCGGTCTTCGTCGCCAGCCAGCACGGCCGACACGGCACGTGTATTTACTTTGGGATTTAATTTCTTGAGCTGGCATTGGTTCCATCTGTATCCGTGGAGCCAATCTTGCTTTGGTGTAGCTCACCATGCAGCGGCCACGCTGTTGATAGATGTAATCGTCTAGAACACCCGGAAAAGGCAAGTAAGTAAGATGGAGTAAGGCGCAGTCCTGGAAAACACGTTGCAACTGGCTGGCTTGTCAAGCACACCGCCGTGGCAACAGAATGAGCTGGGGTCACTCCTCTCCTTTATCGTTCGATCCCTCCTCGTGGCGCACCCCCATCATTTCGAGATATTTTCGTCGTGTGAGGGGTGTCGATTACATCGCCTTTTCGGAGGCGCCTTAAAAGAAACTCTTCGTGAGCTGCGAAGGAAATCGTCTTTTGAACTTGCACTGACTTGATCATCTCCCCCTCGTATATCCCTTCAAAATTCTCTACTATCTACTCATTGCAACCTTCGTAATCACGTTGGGCATGCTAGACGCTCGTCGGATCAAGAAACTCTTTGGGCTCGGAGGATCCTTGACTACACCTCAGTCCCCCTCCAGCAAACAAAAGCAAAGGCCCGTCACGCAGTACTTCACACCGAGGTGGACGGTCTGCTTCCGACGTCCTCCGCCTTCTGACGTCTCATCCAGCAACTCCTACCTCAAACCGCCATCGCCATGTGCCTCCAGCGATAGCACAGACGCGGACTATCCCCCCCTCACAGCCCCGGTTGCTCCCATCGGCGCATCTATACCTCCGTTTCAAACACCAAAGGCACCGCCGATCCTCTTCTACGACAAGAACGACCCATTCTATGAATTCACCAACTTTTCGCCACACGACGTCATATACAAGGGGAAAAGATACCCAACTAGCGAGCACTTGTTTCAGGCGTTCAAGGTATGTGTTGTAGACTGTCCGTGTGTAAATACCGACGTTGACTCTAGCACACTGGGCTCGATGACTATTTGTTTAGTTCCTGGACGACAATCCAGAGATTGCGGAGCGAATCCGGAACTGTGGTGAAAGACCGATGCTGGCATTCGACGAAGCGCACCGGTACCAGAAATGGGTGCGCTCGGATTGGAGGCAGGTCAACATAGAGAAGGCGAGTTCTTTCCCGTGTTGCTCCCTAAACATGAAACCGACCTTCTGTTACGAAAAACTCAGATGGAAATTGCTCTCCGCCTTAAATTTACCCAGCATCCTGATCTCAAAGCGTTGTTGCTGGGAACAGGCGATACTGACCTTATTGAGGTGAGGAGAAGAGTTCTATCCTTTTGTCCCGCCTCACGACTCAGTCGACCTCAGGATTCCCCACGTGACTATTTCTGGGGCATCGGCGCCGATCAGTCTGGCCGCAATGAACTTGGAAAAGCCCTCGTGAGGCTGCGGGAGGAGCTCCGCCAGGAACAGAGTAACCCGTCCCATATTCCCACTGCCCGAAGAGATACGACCCGTTTATCGGTTCAAGATCTTACTTCCCTCGTGCCCGCTCAGCCACTTTCCAATATGAATCCGCAACGCCTATCCGTTGCACTCGCTGCAGGGAGTGGGCTCGCCAGCCCAAAGGTAGCTCCACCTCAAAGGAGTAGGCTCTGTGAGGTACGATCGCGTGCCTCCCTTCAAGCTAGCAGCGTGTCACCTCACCTATGGTTGATACAGTTTTGCCAAGTGAGACCCAAGTTCCAAAACCATCCCTACTGCGGCCGAACTTGCGCCGCAGAAGCGACTAAGATGTGCAGGGTGCGTGCTTCGAGTCCCCCTCCCTTCCTTCACGCCGTACTGACAACGCTGCTTCTTGCAGTTCTGTCGCTCGAAGCCGCGCTTTGGGAAGCATTCTTACTGCTCAAGGACATGCGCGGCCAAAGCGGGTGGAACTGTTTGATCTCTCGACGCTGTTATGTATTTCGTGGAGCATGGTGCTGGATTAGTGGGGGCTGAGAATACGGATATGCCTTCGTGAATTATGACTATATCTTAGAACCGCACTATTAACGACACAGATGACATCGTGTTCGATTCGACGGAACTTAACACAGCACAGCCAATTAATATGTTGAAATATCAACAAGTAATGCACAGGTGAGGGAGTAATACCAGGATTGCGTCATTACGAGCTGTATGCCCGAGTTAACTAATTAACTGATGAGATGTGGGTAAGTGGAGACAAGTACAAGTAGTGAAATGACAACAGGGATTTGTCCTAAAGAATCCTGCAGAAATAAGGAACAGTGCAGAGGCGGAGATGTACAGTGCCAGCTGAATACAAAAGTGGTGGGTCTTTTTGCGATTCACTTATTGATGACATTATCAGGACACCCAACGGATAGAATGCGCTTGAAACCATCTATAGAAATATAGCTGTATATCAGTAATGTATAATTCTGCCGGATCAGAATCGTCTTACTTCGAATAGGGCTCATGGCCCGGGTTGGACTGAGCGCTCTCACGGAGCTCCGTGACCCTGTAAGCTGTTCCGACACAGGATACACGCTCCCATCGAGAATGGAAGCACGATTATCACTCTCGTTATCCATGGCAGGACCGAGTGCAACTGGCATAGGCAATTTTGCGTGCGGTCCGAGCACAAGACGGCCATGCATAGTTGATGAAGAAGACGGGGAAAGTAGCATCGCTATGCTCGGGCCGTATTCAGTGCCCACAGAAACAGCTTTACTTTCCTTCCCCTTTCTTCGGCTACAGGAAGACGTCGAGGTGTGCGTGGAACGTGTCTCATCGTTGCGCGTGTGTAGAAGACTGGGATGCTCGTTCGGACTAGGACTAGGTGTAATAGTCTTGGCAGCAGTCGTGTGAGTAGGAACCGGTGGTGTTCCCAGGGTACTCTCGCGTGGGGAGAAAAGAGCAGGCAGGAGATTGCCGGATGGGAGCTTTCTTGGAAGGGAAATTGTCGTCGAACACTTTTGCAGTGTCCCAAGCGAGAATTTGGAGCGAGAATGATTTCTTTTCGAAGTTTCCGAACTGGAAGTACTGCACTTAGGCAGAGGGAACTTGGGTGCAGCCGATAGAGAAGGATCGCAACACCTAGAAGCTCCGTCCGCAATATTGTGAATATGGAGATGGTATTTGAGAGCTTCAACGTCCGGCAGAATGTCTGCACAGCCCCGACGGCGACATTGGATCTTGTTTGTGGGCTTCAAACCGGCGTGATGCATCATTGCAATCGCTTGGCTTTGCTATAGTATCCACGTTAATGGACTATGTCCAACAAGTACCATACAGCTGAGAGGGCAACGCACGGCTTGCATGAGAGCTTGTTGGTCACTACGATGCATAAGGACTTTGGGTTTCGGTCTCCACATCATGTCCATTGTGGACTGTGCGTCCGTGGATGCAGCAAGCGTATACATTGAGCGCCGGTCGTCAGGGATCTGAGGAAGCTCCTTTTCTCCGGCGTCCATCGGAACACATTGGTCTCTACTGTGCATTGCACGATAACAAGCAACAATCTGCTGTGCTGCGCTGGTGGTGGAACCCTGGTTCACGCTTGCAATCGATGTAGCCTGTGTAGTAGAGGTGTCTGCATCGAGCGAGGCAACGAGTTCTAAACGCGAGAAATCATCGGAGCTGTTCTGTTGTTCACGTGAGACCTCACCGCAGTCTGAGAGGAGAGCTCCTAGAACTTCCTGAGGGAACATTCCAGCAAAACGACGAGTATCGTGTCTCGTGTGATGGACACCGCGTAGATCAGGGTGGCCATCGACAGTAACCCGGAGGATAGGAGATGCAGCGTTATGGCGCTCGGGCAGCATGCTGGCGGAGGAGATAGACAGTGTCCGCTATAAGGAATCACGACCACAGGTCAGATGGCGGAGCCGAGTTTATATGGTGAAGATAAAGCTGACGCTTTGACATTGTTCAATGAACATCCACACTTGGTTGTGGAAGTTCCACGCCGAGAATCCCCGTGGCTCAGAGGCAATGATCCCGCTTCGGCATTCGCCCATTACAATCATTGAGCGCGTTTAGCGCATGGTTGTGGTACACCTCCTCAGCAAACCGAATTCGGCTGGCGTCTGAAGGCATTGAGAGGTCGTGGTCGTGGTGACAGCAGTTATCCGACACCTAGCATAGGGTTAGGGTAAAACACTGAACTCCGCAACTCGTTGCTCGCCAGCAGCATTACCCGAACCATGATCGACAGGGTTTGCGCCCATCTCTCTGGGCGTGCTGTCCATAAGCAACAGGCCCTGATACCCACATCTCGCAGATTCTACGCCAGCTCGCTGTTGCATCGTTCACCCGCATACCCAGGTCACATTCCTCTCAGCCCCTTTGAGAATGCATTCCTTACCGTAGGCTCCGCCCTCATGGCACTCGTAGATACGAGGCGTGCCGGTAAGTCTTTCGACAGTGGCTTTGAGTACATTTATTTACCTATATCTTCACCACATTGATGCACCATAGATATGGTGGCTGCCCTTGGCGAAACTACCGCAGGTTCCGCACTACCACGGCTGCGTGACGCGATGCTCGACTCCCAAGAAGGACGTAAGATTCTCAAAGACCGCCCACGGATTAGCTCTAAGACCTTAGACTTTCAAAGACTAAAAGCACTTCCAGACGGGACGTTCGGAAGAGAATATGCAAGATGGCTCGAAGTATGCGATGTCACCCCTGACTCTCGAGAGCCGGTTCGCTTTTTCTCTATTTGTTGTTACGGGACACTTCTCATATTTCCAGTAGGTACACTATATTGATGATCCGGAACTCGCCTACGTCATGCAACGATATCGTGAGACCCACGATTTCCATCACGCTCTCTTTGGTCTCCGTGTTACTGCTCTACCTGAGCTCGCCATCAAATCATTCGAGTTCGCCAATTTAGGGCTCCCCATGACCGGCCTAGCCCTTGTGGCATCCATCAAGTTGAAGAAGGCTCAACGTGATAGGCTCTGGCATGAATTCATACCATGGGGGATTAGGTGTGGTGGAAACACGAGGTGCCTTCTGACTGTATATTGGGAAGAGAGATGGGGCCAAAAAGTTCAGGACATGATGAAAGAGCTCGGTGTGTGGGATCCACCGAGTGGGTTGAGTATCCGTTATCCATGACAATTGGTAACTTAAGTGCCTGTCAATGTGATGTCTGTCTCATTGATTGGTGGCATCCTTTGTATCAGAGGAAAGTATACTATGATAGTACTACACTAGAATGCTGCATTCCAGAGGTTAAAAATTGTGAGTTGATGGATTTAGAATTGACCTCTTCTGGACATACATTGTAGGAGATTCATGCCAGTGCATATTAATTAACTTTCCAGTGTGACATTTATTCTAACTTGGCAACCTGCATCAGCCTTCATGCTGCCAGCTTCACTTGTCTTTTCCACTGGCAGTACAAGGTTTCACATGTGCAGTAAGTTTATTGCAGTGTATGAGCAAGTTCAGTTGCACACTTAAATCTAAGTTCTCATGAATAATTTTTTCTTTGAATATTGTAGCAGGGATTTAAAGTTGTGTCTACAGCATTAGGGGACATATGTAAAGCATAGGGGGACCATGGGATATCTTTCTTAATTTACTTCACATGCAGTAATATCATCCTAAAAACACTGAGGGTTCATACACTATTAAAGATATCAGAGCACATACCTTTTCAACATCCTGAGGGGCAGTAAATACAATGGTTTCTATTGCCATTTCAAAGCATTCAGTATCACTACCCAGCTGTGTGGAATGAAAGTAGGATTCTCTTGCAATCAAGCTGATACTCCAAATGTCAAGCTTTTAAAGCAAAAAATCAAGACAAAGGACTAACTTGGCCATAAGACAGGTTGCATAAACTATGAAAAGTATTAATTAACCAATTTGGAGAGCAAAGTTTGTTATGAAAAGCAATACACTTACTGCCACCCACAGGAAAGCTCATAAACAGATGTCCTCGATCAAGTTGAGCTACTGTCCACTTTGATATTTCTTATATAGTCAAATCTTCAGTGTTCTCAAAGTAAATGCTTACAAGTGCCACTGTAATCCCAGTGACAAGACTGGTGACAATGTCTTTTAGCAATGCAATTGCTTTGGAACAATATATACCTGGTTATTAGACCAGTTTGAATGCAAAACCTTGTTAGCCTTTTGACCAACAATTTCAATCTACACACCAACAAGTCAGCTTAATCACCATATCATAATCTAACTTAACATCACTTACCTCTTGGATACCAAAGGACCACCTTTTTTGAGATTATAGTATAATGATCCAGCAATAAAAACATCCATCACAATGGAAAGTCCCAGCCAAATAGGAAATGGCCACTATTGAAACTAATAAAACATATAAAATTACTTGTGAAGATAGAACTCACAAATAGGACCACATATTTGGACTTATTTGACTTAGGGATCACACTAATAAATGATGAGTATCCCAATCCATTCATTTTGAAGTGAATCACATACACAGATAGCATAGAAATGAACCCAAAGGCTAGCTTGGAATGAGTACAAGCTAATTAACCAGTGTGTGGCTTTTACCTCCTTCAAGGACTAAAATGATGCACTAATATGGATTAGCAATGGTGATCACATATCTGGTAAATGAACATACAAGCATTGCTGAGATTATATGAGCTTGATTGGCTTCAACTGAGAATATTATAAAATTTCATTTATTTAACAAATGAGTTTTACTACTTACAGATGTAGATGCGACTGATGAAGTATGCATGGACAAGACACTCAGTTACTGCCTAAATTTCATATGTCAGCCACTGCATGAAACTTTGAAGTTACTGTGAATATTACACATGTTATGATATAAACTGCCATGCTCCTATCAACAGCATTAAAGGATGACATTGAATTTTTCATTCATAAATTACCCACATACCATAATGACTCCTTGAGTTGCTCCATGGACAATGCAGAATCATGAGCATGGGCAACCACAGTCATATGACATGATGTTGCACTGGTGATGGTTAGAAGGATTGCACCTAGGGTATTATCTCACTTACAACTCTAATGCTTGAATCACCCTATTTCGATTAGCTGATGCTAAGCCATGGTATACAAAAACTGACCAGATGAATATGACCTATAGTTAGAAATGTCAATACAGAGATGCTGTCCACAAACCATGAAAGTACTTACAAAGCCCTTGATCCAAAGAGGGTCGCGGTTATGAATGCGTGTCCAGAAATATAGCCCAACTTGGCTAGTTAGTAACAAAAAGATGCTGGCACAGGCAGTTGATGAACCATTATAACAAAAGGGGAATACGAGTCTCACATTGACGTCAGTGATATACCTGCGGACACTGTAGAGAGGCGGTTCTCCAATTGTCGTCCAGTGATCTCGAGTGGTAGCAGCACCGACACTGCTGAGCTGACGGGAAGAGAGAGCATGCGTCAAGAGAGGATGCGAGGTACGCCAGTTTATATATCTGCAGGTGCCGGTTCGGCGCGCTGAAAGCAGTACGGTCCTGAGAATGGTTATCAATCTTCTACACATGGTGTTGAGCGGATTGATCCATCCGCAATGCATTGGACAGTGCACTGGTTCGCCAGTGTGTGGTTACCCGCGACGAGAAGGGCATGCAGTATCATTCACGTACCGATGGGCGCCAGTCTGGCGCTCAGGGCGGTCCGTTCCGCAGAATAGTCGCAAGGTCCCATGCACGGTAATTTGACCATCCAGCTGCAGTGTGACCCGGGTCCATTGGGCGATGTGTGTCGTTCGCCGCTGATGGCGGTGGTTTGAGTCAATGTGAATAACCGTGACCGCAGCGCGGGCCCACTCCAACATACCCGCCTGTGACTCGGCCTCACGAGTGGATCACGACGTCGCTATCAACTTCCTACCATAATCTCCAAAGAAGACCGAAGAACTCTAGGAATACAACAACTCTCTTGTTGGTATCCAGAATGCCTCCAAAGAAACAAAATGCGTCTTCAACTTCCAAGGTGAAGGAGGACAAGGTAATCTCATCGGTCGCAGTCCGTACCTTGGACTAACTAATCAAGGCTCCGTGCGAAGACATTTGGCTTGAAGAATGTGCGTAAGCTCCTCTCCGCGAATCGACTGATCATGTCAGTGACCTTGGTTTCGTAGAAAAACAAGTCAGCCAAGGTCCAGAAGCAAGTGCAACAACTCCAGGCGCAGGCAGCCACGGCAGGTAAATCCAAGGAGACGCTCGCGAAAGAGAAAGAAAAGGAGCTACGAGCTAAGGCCAAGGAGGAAGAGGAGAAGCGCAAGAAGGAAGAAGCTACTTTGTTCAAGCCCGTGCAGACGCAGAAAGTACCCTTCGGCGTCGACCCCAAGACCGTTCTCTGCGCGTTCTACAAAGCGGGGAGCTGTGAAAAGGGTAGCAAGTGCAAGTTTAGCCATGATCTTGATGTGGGCCGGAAGGTAGAGAAGAAAAACCTGTACCAAGATAGTCGAGAGGAAAAGATGAAGGGTTCGTGGACATACGTCTATTGTCGTCGTTGATACTAACACGCCGAAATAAATGTCAGACACGATGGATAACTGGGATGAGGCGAAATTGCGAAGTGTAGTGCTGTCGAAGCACGGTAATCCGCGGACTACGACAGACGTGCGTGACAACGTCCTTCGGTATGCCCCACTCACGCACGTGTGCAGATCGTTTGCAAATACTTCATTGAGGCCATTGAGACGAAGAAGTGCGCAGTCTTTCTCGATATTCACTATCCCTAGAACTCCTCATTTTATAGATTTGGATGGTTCTGGGAATGTCCGAACGGTGGGGAGAAGTGCCAGTATCGGCATGCTTTACCTCCCGGATTCGTACTGAAATCTGAGAAGAAGGCTGCGGAGGAGGCTGCAAAAGCAAACGTAATATCCCTCGAGGAGTTCCTGGAGACAGAGGTAGACTTTGACAAGTACATCAAGAAGATCCAAGAAGTTCATTATATTTCAGCGGCACAAACTGGGCCCCAATCTCACCCCAGTTACACCTGAAACTTTTGCCGTCTGGAAGAAGACACGAATGGATAAGAAGGAAGCAGAAGCAGAGGCGTTGCGTAAAGCCAAGGAAGCACAACATGCGGCAGGAAAGATCACTGGAATGAGCGGTAGAGACCTGGTAAGACCTGGTTCAGGCCCCGATAGCTGCACTGACTTGGGATCAGTTCCAATACAACCCAGAATGGTTCGAAGATCAAGACGAGGGAGACGAGTCAGACGACTTCGATCTCTCTAAATACAGACGCGATGAAGAGGAAGTATATGAGGAGCTTTGGCAAGGAGAGCAGGGTATCAGTGATGTGCATTTGTATGAAGACGAGGACAGCGGGCCATGAAGTAGTTTACTCATGCGATCACGACCGTAGTTTCGTAATGTTTCCGTGTGACCATTGAACTACTCCAAGCGCGACAATTCAGTTAGTTTTCTTTCTAGTACGAGTCGTATCGTTCGCGCGCAACGCTCTAATCCATGTCTCGTGTGCCCGTCTCGTCTTCCAGACCGACGGTCAAAACCACTTTGGCACCTCCGGCTTCTCGTTCTCGAGCGGCTTCCCCGTCTAAACCATCTGCATGTCCAGTAGTGCCCCCTTCGACTCCTCGTCCCCGGACAAAGTCAATTCCGAAGTCACCTGTCAAGGCACCTCGCCGAGCTCCACCCGCAGATGAGATCCCAACTCCCAAGGCACCTCTTAGCATCAAAGAGGCCATCGCTCTCAAACGCGCAGAGGCTAAAAAGGCTGTTGTGAAACCAGCCACCAGCGGTGGCGCTGACTTCGATAGCTTTGGCACCCTCAGGGAGGATAGTGTGTCTGGCTCCAGTCCAACCAAGAAAGAGGTAGACGAGAATGCGGATCTCGGTCGGTGGTCCGTGAAAGAAGCCATCGAGCGTGCTCGCAGTACAGGTATGGACATTCGTTCTCTCTCGCTCCCGGGAAGCTTACCTGACAAGATTTCTGTGAAAGGTTCAATCAATCTTTCCTCACGTTCGTTACCATGCCTGCCGTCTGCCCTATTTGAGGTCCATTTGGGAGTGGAGCCCGACGCACTAAAGTCAGCTCCACAGGAACCTCCGATAGGAACCTCAGAGACTCCAAGTAAACGAGCGGGACAACGTGGAGGCCCTGCGTGGTTTGAAGCGCAGGACCTACAAGTGCTGAAAGCATGGAACAATGAGATCGTCGAGATTCAACACGAGATCTCACTCTTTGGGTCGCTCAAGACCGTCGACGTATGTACACTCCGCTCGTCATCAAAGTATCTTACTGAGTACCGCGACGAAGTTACACCAAAACAAGATCTGTGCTCTGCCAGGAACTTTTGCTGACCTGACAGCGCTCACTAGCCTAGATCTTTCATATAACTCGTTAACGTCGGTTCCTATTAATCTCTTCGCACTCCCTTCACTCTCCATCCTGAATCTCTCGCATAATGCCCTTGTCGCTTTGCCATTTGGTGAACCGTTTTCAGGCTCCTCTGGTCGATCGCGAACAGACACTTATAGCTCCGGAGGATTCTTTGGTCCAGTGATCACTCGCGCCAATGAACCGCTGCCACGCCTTCTGTCGCTAGATGTCTCCTTCAACGAACTGACTGCTTCCGCCATCGATTACAAGAATCTTCCGTCCGGTCTATCCAAGGTGGACATGTCTTCGAATCCTATCGCTTCGAGGAACTCTAATTCTTTAGCCCTTATACTTGCGTTCGGGGCCCTTGGCCGGCTTAAAGAACTTCGTCTAGGCCAGGCGGACATCGGCGACGATGCCTTCCCGCCCACTCTTCTCGCCGGGGGTATTTCTCGAGGTTTTTCCTCACTGCGTATTCTTGATCTCGAAGAGACGCGCGTAAACGCTGAAGCTGTAACGTTGGCGTTTTCTGGACTGAAACAGTCGATTGTGTTTGATGCGACGGCTGATGAACTGCAAGATGGCGCTCTTAGGATAACTGTAGGGAAGAAGGTTTTGAAGGAAGCCTGGGAGATTGAAGCTGAGCGCCGGGTAAGGCACGGGAGTGGAAGGTCCATGGCAGATGAGGGTCCAACATCAGGTACCAAAGATCGTTCCTCACACGAAGAACCAATAAAGGAACCATGGGAGATCGAAGCAGAACAGGGATTGCTGACTGAGGGCGGTCGTAGGCGCGCAAGAGCGGTCGCGGCAACAGCAGCCGAACCTTCTGTCATATCAGCAGGCGCTCCGTCTGAAGTCGGAAAACGAAGTTCGGTCACTGGCATCGGTCATCCAAGCTCATCCCCACCGCAAGGTACCCCATCAACGACATTCAACTTGAGCAACCCTCTGTATTATCACGCAGCTACCCAGACACTCACTCTCCCGCCTTCAGCACCTCCCCCGAGATCGCACGCAAGGTCCTTCTCTCTCGCTACGTCTCCTTTGAACGCACACGCCAACTCGGGAAAAACCGACATTGCTTTGCCGACGCCGAGTCTTCCTGTTGCAGCAATATCTCCACAATCCTTTGTACGATCGCTCAAGATCCTCATCCTCAGCAATCGCAAGCTGGACCTATCCGTTTCCTTACCTTGCCATGCTGAATTGGACGCCGGACTGATTCCGACCCTAGAAGAGCTCATCCTGGACGGATGTGGATTTGGTGACAACGTCACGGTAGCACGCCAGGTCGAGGGCAGCGCATCCCCGATCAAATCGAGCGAGCCCCTTTTGCCATTGCTTACACGACTGTTCCCCAACCTGAGGACGCTAGATGTCTCATATAACGCGCTGACGTCCACCGCGCTCCCAAAAGATGTCTTGATCAACCTCATCATGGCGTCGGCCGAGGACACCGCGAGTCGCACAGGACTGAGGCACCTCCGACTCCGAGGGAATCGCATCACGACACTCGACGGTTTCCAGGAGGTGGCAGAGATCTTCAAGGGTCACCGCACTGTCCCTGATTGGAAGCTCGAGGAATTAGACTTGCAAGACAACGAAATCGCCAAGCTGCCGCCGGAGCTCGGTTTGTTGCCACTGGATGTCTTTTTGGTAGACGGGAACGTGTACGTCTTCGCTGTCCGTCTTCTGTGGTTCGCACGTCACGAGCTCATTACGTTTTCGTTTCAAAGTTTCCGAATTCCTCAGAGGCGGATCTGGGAACGCGAGGGAACCAAGGGCCTATTGAGCTGGTTACGCGGACGCATAGAATGACACGAGAGCGATAACCCGTCGAACTTGCTTTAAGTGTAGTAGTCTATACCCCGACGAAGCATAATGCATTATATGGATTTGTCTAACCTGCTTGCCCGGGCCTCTACAGTACGCCGACGGCAAACCAGCAGGAACACATCCTTCCGTATCGTCGTCTTTAATGGAAGCATTTACCGACCCTTTCCAAGATTATAAGCTAGAGGTTGATGAGTCTGCGATGCTTTGACTAACGACTAGGCTCGCCGCTCGCCGAGTAGACGCACACAACACTAGTTCTACACTCCGTCCGCGTTCAGTTATTCACCCTGGCCACCGTGGTTTCAAGGTTTGACATCATAGCGCCCGAGGCTACCTGGTTGGTCGAACCCGTGGTTCGCGGATCTCTGCAGCGCCTCAGGTGCACGAAGGCCGCCAAATGAATTTCTACCTCCCTGCCGACTTCCGCCCTTCCAGGCATGTAGTCGTCTCAGGTCGATGGCTGGCAAGCCGTCGACCCGTGAGGTTGACGAGAGCGATGGGTACCCCATGAAAAAGAAATCGCTCGTTTCGTACTCTGCATGAAAACACCCGATTTGGAAAGGAGCGGGGGAACGTCTGCAGGACTCTGACGTGGCCGGACTCGGACATACGTCTGAGACGGGGTCAAAGCAACCATGCTGGTGGAGAGATGAGTCAGGCCAACGTCGTTGAGCAGCAACTTTATGCCGGGCGCCACCGCTGCCTTGTCTGAGCTGACATGCCGGGTACGGCCAGAAGAAGAACGAGACAAGAGCGTTGATGGGTCTTTTTTCACACCGACGCAAGATGTGATGTCCGCATGAGCACCACGGTACGCTGGACGTCTCGGGAACCTTCTCGGAGGGATCGTTCGGATGTTCCTATGCAGCACACAGAATCTTGGGAGTCTGGTCAAGCCAGTCATCCATGTGGCTGAACTACCATTGTACGATCGAGTATCGTGCCGTTGACCTGTGAGAACTAGGTGTTGAGAGAAGTGAGCAGAGTACACAACGGAGTAAGTGCGTCGCACGTTCGAGGACTGTCGCACCGAGACATCAACATATCCGGGTGCGTGGATGCCAAAGACTCGTAGCCCGATGGCGACCGGTACTTAGCGGTCGATACTCGGGGAGTTGCGAGGTGGGATGCAACCCGGACGCGATCGTTCCTCTTTCGTGAGGCTCATATTTACGACTCGGTGGACCCTGACGACTCGGACTCGGTGTGGTAGGCTTGACGACGGAATAGACTTTCGCCGTGGCGAGCTCTCCACTCCGGCTCGTGGCCCAGTTCGTTTCTGCCAGATGCTAGTCAAATATCCCCGTAAACGGCTACGGCCCCTCCATCGCGGAAACAGAATATGGATACTCTGTATGACTGTCTGTGTAAGATCGGAAGAAACGGTCGTTCGTTACGAGGGACAAGATCGTTCACGCCCACATGTCGGTCACACATGTCCGCCTGTTCAGAACCTCAGAACCGCCTCGGTGGCACTCTTTCCCGTCGGAACCTTAAAGCCCAGCTTGCCCATCTGACGAGCTGACACGGCAGAGCGCATTGGGCAGTGTGTCGCTCAAGTCCTACGAGTACTGTTTAGCCTGTAGTGTGCGCCAACCGTACACGTAGCTAACGACGACGACCCGACCGCTGGGTTCACCAAATAACATCATCACATACTGTATAGTATGCGTGCCACTTGAGACGGTTCAAATAATAGTCCTTCCTAGTTCGCGACCATGCCGCCTGCATTGCACAGGAACTTTTTCAGCCGACTGTCCATTGGGGGAAGTTGATGCGCCGGTAGACGGGTCTATGGGAACTCCGCAGAGTTCAGTGGCATGATCGGGATGTCATCCAAGGCCGCCAACTGAATCTCCACTTCCCTGCTGAGTTCCGACCGGCTGACGTCCTTTTGGAGATATAGTTGTCTCAGGTCGACGGCGAGCCGTTGACCCGTAATGTTGACGAGAGTGATGGTTATCCTGGAAAGAGAAGGAAAGAGGAGATCACCGCTCTCATCGTACTCTACACGCAAGCGTACGAATGCAAAGACTGACGAGTTCGCAACGTCGTAAAGCGGCGACTACAAGAAATATCAGACAACACGGACACCCAGTATCGAACTTTTATCGCTTACATTGAAAAAGACGGTCCTGTTTTGGTTCATGCTGTGTCAGTGTAACCCAACCCAGACAGGCTTTGCTCACCACACGACGATGTTCAAAACGTTGTCAAGTAAGTTCGCCTGCAAACGACTTGCTGTGGGGATGCAGGGTGGCACGACATGCGCATCTACTCACCAATAGGAAAATGACAGCATGCCTGTAGAGGCCACGGACCAGATGTAGGATGCGAGAGAACTCGGACGGAAAATGTCGTCTGAGCGTGAAGATCGTCAACCCGAATAGACATCCCTCCAAGATACATCTGTAGTTCATTTAGTCGTCATCTCCTGTTCAAAGGGTTTACGAAGAACATGCCCAACGAGCCACAGGAGCCACTGGGAAATGTGCTCAGTAGGAATGGTAGTGTTCGGGATAGTAAGTCACTTACCGAGAGAGCTAAATGAAGGGCACGGCGTCAGCCTAGATCCCGTCGAGAGCTCCAGGTAATACGTACGAGGCAATTCCCCCAAGCACGTCTCACTGTGAGCGGTCGAACTGACTAGAAGCGACTGTCTTAGCACGTCACACGATCGGTTGCTGGACAGCTTGACCTACAGTGAATTGCATGGAGGACATACGCGAGCAATGCGATAGAAGCGCACAAATAGACGATGAACGCCACCATGAGTGCGATCGTGATCCCGAGGGTACGTCCATACAATATCCGGACCCGCAGTAGGACCAGAACTGAGCGTCACAGTTTACATCGCTCGCCAGCAGGTATCACAACAGGACGTACGATGCACGGAGCCATAGGACCAAAGTTTAGAGAGGGCCAACGTCCAAGAAAAAGCAAGACATGACTGTCGATCTTCGGATCAATCATTCGGGCAGTTCACACAATGAAAATCACGCACCGCCGTTGAACGTAGTGGAAGCGCCCCGGCTACTTGAGAAACGGTGAACGGCTGTATGGCTAGATTTACGTAGCGATTCCCGATGAACAAGTACTTCACGATTGAGGGCGGACTCCTCCAAATATACGTCAGCTGCAAACCGAGCGTAAGAGAGGTCGTGCGTCATGCAAGGACGGTAAAGATGACCCACCTCATCATCCAGTGTCAAAAAGTAGTCCCACACGAGCAGAGCATAGCTGCTACAAGTTATCGCACTAGAAACGAAAGATATGCATTTGTTGGACGAGAGATGAAGGATCACGATCGGATTTGGACATACCGTACGATGAACACACTTTCGATGTACTGGGGCGAGAACAAAGTGGACATGGACGAAGAAACGGATGATCTAGTCCTGCGGGACTGGCGTTATATACTAGTGAACCGGGCTCATGTCGTTGCTTACGCCTATGGTGCGTGCACGCTGCCGCTGCTTCTGTAGATTATCCTCGAGCTTCTACCTCGGCTGTGACGGCTTTTTATAGTACCTGCGGGATTTCATATATTGCTAGGATGGTTCAATGGAACGTCCTCACTGAATGGGACGAAAGAACGTTTTCGCACTAATGCAGAGTATAATGCCTCGATTCCATTGGGCAGGGCAAAACATGATCCCAGTTCGGCGCCCATCGCAACCTGAAACAGATCTTGCGCTTCCGGTCCGTGGCGGTCTGCTACGGGCCAGTGACAATCTCCGAGTCCAAGTGTATCAGAAACCCGGAACTAGTCGGCCAAAAATATATGACGCGGAACTGCGAGTTCAGGACCCTGTTGTTTTATCTGTAGGAACAGGGGATAGGGATAGCTTTAGAGTATAGGAATTACATCGAGTCTGAAACGACGTATTATAGATGGCTTCGAAGAACACGATTCCGACGGCACGGTTCTCAACGGGATGCGACTTGGTCAAGTACAAGCTAATGATTCGCACATTTTGACGACAGCGGAACGGGGGCAGCGCAGCGGAGGTTTGCCGTCTTGTCTACTTGGGGATCTCTTGTGAAGGAAAGCTATTTCTTGGCCGGTGTTCATGCAGAGGACGTGCCTACTGAGGTGGTTGGCCCGTTTCTGACACATTGTCCGATGTTGACTGTTGGATCCACATGTCGTGGTACAGTCCACCCAAATGCGTCAGTTCCTCGTGGGTGCCCTCCTCTACGACTTGACCGTCCTTTAGGACTATGATCAAGTCTATGTGTGTAGATATCGCGTGTGTTGTAATCAGCACTGTGAGACGTGGGGACCAGAGTAGACATGCCTGCTTCAACTACGGTGCGTAGTCTGTGCGCGATGAATATGCTCGTCCTCCCGCTGTGTAATAGGGTACTGTTAATGCTCTTCATGATCTCCGCCTCGGTGTGCGCATCGAGTGCGGATGTCTACACGAGGCTCGTGTCAACGACAAGCATGGTTTGCAAAACTTGAGTAATCATTCTCACCGCTTCGTCGAAAAACAATATCGGTGGGTCCTTCAACAGCACTCGCGCGATTGCCAGTCGCTGCTTTTCGCCTCCCGAGATCATGAGTCCCCGCTCGCCAACGGTCGTTTGGTAACCATCCGGCAGAGTCACGATAGTATCGTGCACGCTGGCCTTGATGGCAGCTGCTTTCACTTCTTCGTCCGTCGCGTCAAGGCGTCCATACCGTACATTATGCATGATATCGGAGTGGAAAAGGGGTGTGTCTTGCGGAACAACACCTACCGCCCTACGCAGGCTCTCCACTTGTATACCTTGTATGTCTTGGTCGTCAATGAGGATACGACCAGACGAAGGTTCATAAAATCTAAACAGTAGCCGGAAGACGGTGGATTTACCACAGCCCGAGGGCCCCACAATAGCCACCTTCTTTCCAGCTGGAACGGTGAAGGAGAGGTCGCGGAATATAGGACGTTCGGGATGATATCCAAAGTTGACCTTTTCGAAGCGAATGGAACCACCCTTGAGCGCCAGTGGTCGTGCCCCAGGTCTGTCCTACATAGTAATGAGATGGGAACCCGGAACATGTCGGACACAAACCCTCATTGGAGCATTCTCGGTCTGAAGAGTGAAAAGCACCTCCATGTCCAACAGGTTCTGTCGGAGCTCACGATATATGCTGCCCAAGAAGTTGAGGGGAAGCGATAATTGGAATATTAATTGATTGACCATGACGAGATCGCCGATAGTCATAGTCCCTAGGTATCGTTTCATCCGGCTGATTGGACAACTCGTCTGACAGTGTTCTTACCATTCAGCACTCCTTGTGCAGCCAGAAACATGGTGGCTGTCAAAGCTGTGGAGAATATCACGTTCTGACCCGAATTCAGGTATGCCAAGGAAGTCGTGATCAAAACAGACGATTTCTCGTACTGCTTCAGATGAGCATCATACTGGGCAATCTCAAATTTCTCATTGTTGAAATGCTGTGGAACGGATGGTAGGGTAGTCACGGGGAAATGAATAGACGTACGTACCTTGACCGCTTCATAGTTGATGAGAGAGTCAACGGCCGATGATGCAGCCAGATTGTCGGCTTTGTTCGCGTTACGTCGGAACTGTGTTCTAGCGGTGACGTTAGAGAGTGGAGCAAAAAAAAAGGATCAAGGGTCTGGCTTAACCTCCAGGATGTGGTTCGCACGGTGAACCAGGTATATGCGGCTAGGGTGGTTGCTGTTATCGCTGCAAAGTCCCAGCCGAATTTGTAGGTCTATAGCACATCGTATGAAGGTCCTTCGACGAAGAGGAGACCGCCTACGAGGATGCCGCACACCATGGATATCTCCAAGGCAGTTGGGACGATGCGGAACAATATAGCTTGTAACATGAACGTGATCCCCCTGTTGACCTGTCAGAATAAGAGGGATGATGTGAATGTGTGGAGCGCACTTTGTTCCGCGATCGATGGCGCGAGTAAGCCCGCCGGTTTGACGGGAGAGGTGGAATTTGAGATTGAGGTTGAGTAGATGCTCAAATGTTTCGCGCGAAACCTTGCGTATGGCACGCTGGCCGAT
>JBBPKC010000012.1:38064-66133 GCA_038089055.1 Tylopilus aff. balloui | reverse complement strand
TATTGGCGAACACTGCATTCAATAGTTCACCGAATACCGTCGCTCCGATACGGGCCGCGCCGTCTGAGAGGGAGTGAGACAGAGTCTGTGGGCAAGTGCGGGCACGCACAGCCGAGTATGAGCGAGCCTGCGACGACCCAGACGGTCGACGTAGCCGAGATGTCGAGATTGAGTGCGTCAATGACGTCCTTGAATAGTTGTGGGACGTGTACGTTCAAGACCTTGTGATGGTGGTGGTGAATGCAAATCACGAGTACGGTGAAGAGGTGGAGGAACCTTTCCAGTGATCAAGAGGGCGAAGCCGAGTACGACCCGACAGCGCGTGTTCCAGTCATTCTTTGGCCAGACGTTGCCAATGAGTTTGCGCACGACCATCCAGTCCTTGCGACGCTGTTCCCTGGGTGACACATGGTGGTTGTTGAGGCGAGGCGAGGTGGAGAAATGGAATGCGTGCGGCGCGGAAAGGGGAAGACGGAGGCCATGGAGGGAGAGGGGGGGCTGCCTTTGGAGGGTGGAGTACGGAAAGCGACAGGGCGCCCTCAGGAGTGCAGTGCGACGGCACACGCCCGACAGCATGGAACGTGGTCGTGGAGGAAATGGCTTGGTGGTCACTAAATGGTACGTACGTACGGATACACAGAGCGCCAACGAGAAAATGGAGAGCAGCGGCGGCAACGGTGCGTGTCAGATGCAGACATGTGGTAGTACAGGAATACGATACAGCCAGCGAGAGGTGGTCGTGAAATCGAAATCGAAAGTACCCATACATCGAACGTGGTGGTCGTCGACGAGCGGTGTCCTGGCCGAGACGTGTGTTCATGCCCATGGGCTGCAGCCCCACCACCGCTTGTCCCCCCCTTTGATCGCCCATTCCGAAACGCTGTCCGTCGTGGCAACGTAAATCATCCCCCCATGAGGGTCGAAGCACGCTCCCGCAATGTCCAGGTCCGGGTTCTGTGGTTGCTCCACCACACTATTGACGCGCGTACTCATTCGGCGGCCGGAGTGAGGCGTGTGGCGTGTATTCGAGTATCGCGCATGGGCAGTGCTGCGGGTTGGTAGGGGCGACGAATGCAGTGGGAGGTGAATGGCCGGCGGTGGGGAAGACGAACGTGAAGGTGCACGCGAAATACAATCAGTTTCTGGTTCGTCAACATCCATGCTTTCCACATCTTCTCTCCCACTCCCTTCGACGTCATTGTTGTCATACACGTGTGGGTTCGCAGCGCCTCGCATTGCAGCCTGCGGATAGATGTCTGTTCGATGTGCGAGATATGCCCGGACAGCCCGACGAGAGAATGCTTCTCGAATGTTTTCTTGCACTGCGCTTTCCCCTACAGAAGGTAAGCCGGGAGCTTCCACGTAATTATAGTCCTCGCTACCCTCGCCGTCCCGCCGTCGCTGTATGCGATGTGAGGGTCTCCGCGTGAACACTGGCAGAGTCCCGCTGTTAGGAAAAGAGTTGACGTGTAAACTTTCTTCCACTGTGCGAATAGCACGCGGTGGCTGCGCAATTTGCCTGACGGGTGGTGCGACGGAGGGATGGGCTATGTCGGACGGTACGGGAGACAATGACAAAGGGCGAAGAGTCGCCAAATGGGATGCCTCTCGCCCCATCACATTTGGTATGCGAATGACGTCTTCTGTTTCGAAAGTGCGAGCATCCATCACATGAAGGAGGCTAGTATGCTAAGATGGATGTAAGCAGACCCGCACATGCCCCACTATGAAAGCTGATCTGACCTCCGTGAATATCATAATCTCATGTCCATGTGCACCACCAGAGCCAAACTTGATGCTCCGTGCACCCCAGCCGGGGGCTTTCGAGTTACCTCTTGTCCAATCCCACGGGTCATCACTGAGCACACTGCTTCCTTCTCCATTCCCAAGGTGTCCAACCGGCAACCGGGTTTTGTCTGTTTGAATGACTTTGATGGGGTTCGTACTTCGCACGTCCCAGACAGCGACGACGCCTTCCTGAGAAGCAACAGCAAATTTCATCCCGTCGTGAGAGAATGCGGTGGAGAAGGACGCGGAGAGCGAGGGTGAGTAGAGTCTGGCATCGGGAGGAGGAACGTTAAGAGTGACAATAGGAGCAAACGTTATGCAGGAACCCCCGGTGAGGTGATGAAGATAAACTCGCGGTGAGTCCCCGACAGAGAGAAGTGTTCTCCCATCTGGGGATATCGACGCTGATGAGGAGTAAGAGATCGGTGAAAGAACGGAAGGGCATGGAGCGCACAATGATTGATCGGCTCTTCGAGCTTCAAGTTTCCGGTTTGCTGGAGGTCCCTCGGCGGGGATTCAGCACGGACAGCCATATCGTAGAAACGCACTGTGCAGTCGTTGTTGCTGACGGCGAGGCGGGGCTCCACGCTGCTCTCGACTGATCTTGTTAAGCTCAGCGAACTGAGCGAGACAGAGTTGTTGATCGAACCGTGAAGTTTCCTGCATTGCTGCCATATAGCATTGTCGCAACGTGGCCGAGGGGACGAGTTTCTCCTTCTTTGGGATCGTGAGGGCGGCTGGTGGAGGGACAGATGTATTTCTGCCTCCTGGCCACCTGCAGCGAGGAGAGTCATGTCAGAACTGGGTACCCGGATGGATGCAAGCGTATTTGGGTTGAACGACAGGTTTGCGACGCTCCTGACGGCCTAGTGTGAACGAGATGTGAAGGCTAGGGCAGGGGGAAGTTGGGAAATACACACGATGTCCGGAGCATAGAGATCATGCTCTATGATGGAGCAACCTTGTATATAATTGACAAGACCTGGCTCTCGAGGACAAATAAGAAGATCGCGCAGCTGGCTGGAGGGGGAGAGGTGGAGTATGAGGGTGCGAGTCAGCAAGGTCCATGGCAAGGAGATAGACGAACACATGGCCGATGGTTACATCTGCGGGGGAGATGTTCGTCGGCGTCGCAGACGCCAACAGCGAGGAGTGGCGGACCATGTCGTGTGGCGAGCTGACGGATTTGTCGGTGGTGGTGACGTTCAGGTGCTATGCGCGCGACCGACATTACTACCCCTCGGCCCGCCTGATACGCACGTGGTTTTCACGTGATCCTGAACGAGCTCCAGCCACTGCTTTGCTATACGGTTGGCAACATCGCCCACCACGATGAGCACCGACGAACAACCACAAGGAACTATCGCGCCAGCGAAGCCAAAGCCCACCAAGAAGCTCAAGCCAGCCCGAAAGCAAGTCAAGCCGGGCGACGTCGAAAAGAAAGAAACTATCCAGACGGGCAAGGAGTACAGTAAGTGCTTGTTATGTACTTGCGTCGACTCGTCCCTAATGATGCAACAGACATCTGGTACAATAAATGGGCTGGTGGAGATCGCGAGGACAACTACTCGAAGTGAGTGTCGCTGCCAAGTTGCCGTGCCTGGGACTAACAACGCCCAGCAAAGTCAAATCACAAACGCGGTGTAACATCAAGCGAGATAGTGGCCTCACCCGCGCCAACCAAACTGGCATCAGATATTGTTGCCTCTTCTTTGCACGTGGTTGCTGCCCCTATGGCTGGGAATGCAACTATCTCCACGTCCTTCCCGACCCAAATAACGCGCTGCCCGACAGCTCGAAAGACTGTTTTGCCAGGGACAAGTTTTCCGATTACCGAGATGATATGGGTGGTGTGGGTAGCTTTAATCGACAAAATCGTACGTTATACGTCGGTCGAATCAAGGAGACTGGGCCCGGACACGAGACGGAGGAGATTGTCAGCCGTCACTTTAAGGAGTGGGGAGAGGTCGAACGAAGTATGTCTCTTGTTTGGAGTGTATTGGATGGGATGCTGATTTTTGTCAGTCCGAGTCTTACAGTATCGAAGTGTTGCCTTTGTGACCTACGTATCGGAACTCAGTGCCCAATTTGCCAAGGAGGCGATGGCATGCCAATCATTGGACAATGACGAGATTCTTAATGTCCGGTGGGCCACTGAAGATCCCAATCCGGTCCAAAAAGTGGCGGAGAAGCGCCGCCTAGAAGAACTCGGGCAAGAGGCCATCAAGGCTCGGATGGATCCTCGTATCGTTGAAGCGATGCGAGCAGTGCGAGCCCTAGAGGATGGTGACGTACTGGACGCGGAGGGGCTAGTGGTGGGCCCAGAGGACGGTGACTGTGAGGAAATTGATTCCCACGAGATGAAACGGAGAAAGATCGAAGGCTCGCCGCCACCGGCAACCCTGAACGAGCAGGCATCCAAACCGAGGGGATTACTCAGCGCTGATACGCTCGAGGGACTGAGGTACTTTGCGGAGATACGGAATCGAAACGGATCGGTGTCAAAAGCGACGACGACGACGACGGTGTTGGGTTTGGGTGGTTATGGAAGCGATGGGGACGACTGAGTAGGTTTTTTTTTCCGTAGCGAATTCGGGTGTTAATTGAACTCATAGGTGTGTTTTGAAATGAACTGATGCGACTGGACGGTGCGATCCTTCCATCGGCAAGGGTGGCGTGTGCCTTGGCTTTGGCACGCTGCCAACAAGCCTCGTGTCGTCTCATAGGGTCACAGCCACAATGTACTCGTATGTTGACTGGCGTATGTACTTAGCGCCTTGGCAGTGACACGGACGTAATCTCCATCAGGCGTTGGCAGCGTACACGCTGCAAACTCGTGGGGTAGGGAGAGAACAATGACGAGTTACGCAGTCAATGCCAGCCATGATTAAAAATAAAACTGGCTGGCACGGAAAGGTGTCCCTTGCTCGTCGGATGAGACTGCCAACTCGTTGGCTGGCTTGGCTGGTAGTCACGTGAACAGATAGCGGTGTCGTTCTGGAAAACACCGCCATGAATCGCCCTGTTCTCTATCGAAGGGTGGCTATACTTTTCGATGCAGAAAGGCCACAAACCCGCCGCCATGTTGACACCAGATTTCTCTCCATACCCCCATCTCCGTCACTCCGACGAGCCTCTTCTTTCCGAAAAGGACCCTCTTCGTCGGTTATGGGCGCTCTCTCAAGTCGCTGCGGTCTCTCATTTTTGGGTTGCATGGCCACTCACCAAGTTTCCTTGACGCTTGGACTTGCCACGCTCGAATTCGGAACTTTCGAGCGCCCGCCTATATAACCCTATCCTGTCCTTCGCCACCCCCAACTACGAATCACTTATACCCTCATCTCCCCCTCTCCCCATACGCCCCATATCTCAACCATGAACAGCATCCCCTCCTCGTCTCCTCGAACTGTCCCATCCATCCACATTCACGATGCAGATGACACTTCCGCGCTGTATGTCCTCTTGCTGTACCTACCATCTCCAGCATCTAACGTCTCTTTAGTTTCGAGGGTGGCGGAGTGTCCTTTACAGACATGTTCAGTTATACCATACCTTCCGAAGATGCCAGCCTCTATCCCTGTGTTCGCGGCTTGCAGTCAGAATGTAACCTTCTCTTCACCCACGTTGATTGTATCGCTATACTGACCACCTCGCCAGACCACTCACTGAACTCCTTCTCCAACTCCTCATCCGAGCTAGATGACATCTCAGAACTTTCCTACCTGAATACAATGACAGCGGCTCAGATGCGCCTTACCGGCAACAACTACGCCCTCCCTTATACGGCCATCATGCGAGAGAACGGTGCTACCCCTTCCGTGGACGGGGGCCTTTCCCCGTTCACCCCCACCCCCTCGCCCACCTCGTCCTTTGCCAGCTCAGTGTCTCCCTTGTTTTGCGACCCCACAGTACTCTCCGACAGCGAATCAGCTGTCTCTCCCTCACCCGCCACCCCCGACCGACAATTTCTCTGGTCATCCCAGGAGTTCAACAACCAGAGCAACGATTCTGTGGTGTTACCCACTTCTCTCGTAGGATCGCTTCCCAATGACTCTGTCCTCCATTCCCGCTCCTTAGGCTTTGGCACACACCGTCGCTCAAAGTCATTATCCTCAGCCCGCCGAGAACCCATAGCCAGTAAGGCGATGCTTGAAGCCAACAGTCGGCGTCGTCGCCACCCTGCACAGTTTGAGTGCCCAGACTGCAACCAAACCTTTACTGCCCTGTTCTCACTGAAACGTGAGTCTCCACGAGTTCCCCTAGTTGCTTCGTCCTCTGACGCCACATCCAGGACATAAGCAGTCGCACACCGGCGAGCGCCCTTTTGAATGTGGCGTGCCCGGCTGCAAACAGCGATTCTACAACAGCAGCGACTGCAAACGTCACGAGAAGAGCATGAAACGTCACAAGGACCTTTTAATGCAATGATCGGTGTACCCCCTGGGGGCGTGTTGATCGATCCTCGTGCAGGAACGACCGGTTGCTCAATGATATCCACGAACAGCATCTTCGAATCATGATCTAATCTCTACACCCACACTGCATCTCCATATTCCTTGATTCTTAATTGGTCAATATTATGAGTGGGACGTAATGATACCCTTGATAGCACCGTATACCTAGTAAACTCAGGATTGTTTCGTTAGCCCGTTTTGATTCTTGCGTCCGTTTGTCCATCAAGTAACTCTGTATTGGCTAGATGAGAACAGTGATATTTTTTGATGACGCGAGGGACAAACGAGTCAGGGCGAGTGAAGTGTTAGGACCCGTGGCGGGTCTGTCCTAGTCATTCTGCATCATCCCAAGGCACCCGCGAGCGGGATCATGAGACACATGTGGACGTACAAGTGCACCACAAATGGTAGTGGCGATGACGAATAGGCTCGCTGCGGACCGCAATACGTGGAGTGTCTTGATTTGGAAGATCAACGGATCTAAACAGAGACCACGACCGCAGCAAAGAGTCTAGTACAATGTAGCTGAACAAACCCGAGGAATATCACAAAATGTGACCAAGCACATAGCAAGAAACCTGTACAAAACTAACCCGTAAACGGTCGATGCGAGACATCAAAAACAGAGCAGTCGGATGGTGAGTATACAGAGGGTGACGAGCACATAGCCTACAGTCTCCACGCTTGTGCGAGCGATGACGTGTCGTCGAGTCCGAGGACTTGATTCGGCGTCGTTTACGGCATATACAAGGTTTTCAGCCTGCCATAAAAAAAAAAAAAGAAAGAAAAAGATTGGCACGGACACGTCACCCCCCATGCTTTTCGTTTTCTGGCGTCGAGACAACGTACCAGTCGCGGTGGTAGTGGGGCGATCAGCTCGTTCCGCACGGACGGCACCGTCTGCGCTGCCCGCATGAGGAACGCCGCAGTCGATACGACAGGCACGGTCAGGATGCAAGCCCCGACGGCACCAGCACGCGCAGCGTGCGTCGCATCCAGCGGGATGCCGTCGTGAGGATGTATATGTCGCACGATCGTGACCCCGAGTGGACACGCTGCGGTGGAGACGGCGATCACGGATGCGGCTTCGAGGAGAAACGCGATGTGGACGGATAGGGCCCGCTGGAGCTTGAGGCCCCCGAGGAGTGCAATGAGGCACGCTGTCACGAAGGTGGTGGGCCCGGTCACGATGATCCCGCCGAGAGATCCAGCCTCGATGGATGACAGCAGGGGTGGATCATATCCACCGTATTTGGCTGCTCTGAGTACCGCATGCCCAATGAGCAGGTTGAATAAGCCGTCGAGAGTGCCGATCAGCAAAGTGCAAAGTGCGAACAAGAGGATACGAATCACGAATTCGGCGATAGGGCGGAACAAGAGGGAGGCGCCAAAAACTGTGTACCAGAGGAGTACTGCACGGTCTTTTGCAGGGTCTAGAGACGGGATGGATGATTCCTGTGGAATGGAAGTGGGTGTACTTGAGGGAGCGGCGTTGACACAGCGATGGAGCAAACGATAGAACACGAACATGGGGAAAGCGTTACTGCCCATGCACGCGGCGGGCAATATGTATTCAAGGGAATCCCACGGATTTGCTGTCGCTGAAGGGCGCTGGGTTGGCAGGCGGCCGAACAGCGGTGATATGACTCTGGATCCATATTAATTGAAGGTACGAACCACTTGAACTGAAGCGAATGACCATTTCTTGCTCGGAATGACGACAAAGCTTCCCAGCACTGACGTCGCAATCGACTTAGTACTCGACGACACGAGACTAGATCGGTCATTGAAAACTCTTATGACAAGTTAGCTTGGTAGTGCATAACCGCTCGCGTTCTCTCCGCAGACCAGCAAACTATGTTCGTCATCAGTCTTCGCACGAAGAACCCAGCGAATCGGTTACTACCCCGTATTCGCAACAACAAGCACTACATGGATGCATTCCTCGAACTCCGCGCGACGCCAGCAATACAAGCACTCGCTGGCTCAGATACAGCTATTTTACCGAGCGACACGTGCGTGAACCCAGAGCCCTGGTACTAGCGCACTCAAACGAATGTCCGACGGCGTGTACTCTCTTTACTTATCGAATTCCTTTGCCTTGAAAGTCGGACGATATTCGTGACGCCATGTGAGGCCGCGGGCACCGTATATCTCTAGTGATTTCAGAGGCTCTGGCCTAGTTTAGGACGAGGCGGAGGACGTCGTGAATGTCTCCGAGCGGGAATTGCGCTCTGATTAGTCCCTAGGGCAGCTGTAACACCTGCTTTCGACCGGAACATATAGCGTGACATAGTGGCAGGATCATAGATTTCCGACTCGTCCAAGCAGGTAGGAAACGCTGTACCGTGAATTTCATCTTACCCGGAGTTCACCTGACGCGGCTCTCGACATCGTCGTATTCATTTCGATGACGATTCTTTCCCCCAAAGTGTGGAAGCTGTGTATTGGTGGGAAGATAGATCATCTCAATGCGGCGATCAATATGGGATTGCGCATTGTGGCACCTTTGGACTGGCGGATTCAGACCGCGAGTTTTCGTCACCCGACGTTGATAAATCTGACTCAGGTATTCCACATGCAACCATAGCACTGCCAGCTAGGGTCTCGATCGATTCCACCGCCGCAGCGGTTGCATGTCGGACGTGCGAGCACTGTTGTTCGACAACCGGGTGGATCAATGCTGGCCCTGCGCAATACATCCTGGGACGGAGAAGATAAGAGACCCACGCAGGACGCGACCTACGGTACTTGGTTACACCCGTGGATAAATGTCCTCTCCTGGACACAGCGATGCGGCGAATATGCCAGCGTCTAATTGAACGTCAGCAATAAGATGGATGGTTGTGCAAAGTACACTCGTCTTCCTGCAAGTCTCACGATCATTGCCGCTGGACTCGATTGTGTCTATGATCACATTCATCATAACGTCAACAGAGTGTGTAGTGGCCTGGGTACTCGACCTTGAAGCTTGCTGCAAGTGTTGAATGGGAGAAAAAGGGGTCGAACGCGCGTAAGCGAGTGAATTGGTCATGGCAAAGGTTCTCGACACGGAGGAAGATAATGTGCTGATAATGTGTCAACTATCTCCAGCGTTCTTGGACGGCAATGTGGGGCCGTCTGTTGAGTGATCCGCGAGGTCTCTCGCCGAAGCTATCTGATTGAGCGCGGGACTCGAGCGGAAAGTACTCAGCGACTAAGGCCGACACGATATTCTGTTGCTCGACAGCGTGCTATTCCGCTCGCAGCACCATATCGTAGGCGCTGTACCAACCAAAAGATTTATTCAAACGCAGCTCGTCGATCCGGTGAGAGAAGATGGCGCAGTGTCGATCGTTGTGGTTGCTTGTTGAGATCACTGAGAGCGGACCCAACCGTAACGGGGGGTAACACAGGTGGCTCCCATGCCCCAAAGGAGGGATATCGCTAAATAGTCCAGAATGGAACTGTGTGGACTCACTATGGATGCCTTGCAGGTGAGAGCCACGTCCAAGAACGACCTAGTAGAGAAAACGGGGGAAACCCACCGTACGAGTGTATTGGAGACGCCTTGATCCACAAACTTTCCAGGCTGGGAACGTTTGTGATAGTTTTATTCACACCAGAGTATAAAAGACCGGCTTTCGAGTACTCGACGGAATTACAGAGCACTATGGAGGGTCTAAGGATGACGCCAAGTTTCTTTTTTGGTTCAATGGTGATGTGTGTCATGGTGCTCGGGGCCATGATAGTCAAGTTTGTACGCTGTGGGGGGGTGAACTATGTAATGGCACGGAGAGCGATGTATGCTTACCAGAACCGCACTCGGGGCAGCGGCGAGTCTTGTTCTGACGAAGAGTGAACCAATGGAGTTCGTGCGACTCAGCGGGAGAGCCTGTGCAACCAACGATGCGCTCAGTGTCCTGTGAAAATATATCAGACGAAGGACGAATGCTATGGGAGACAGAAAGGATCGAACTCACGAGAGAGTACACTTTGATAGGGTCTTGGAGAGTGCCTACGCGACTTGAGTCGAGGGGTTGCAAATCAAAAGCTTCGTAGCCCTCCATTTCACCTAGGAGCTGGAAACGCTCCAGACCAGTAGCTTGTTGTTCATCCGTAGGGATTTCACCAGTTTTTCCACCCGGACCGAAGAGCTGGGGAGGGGGAGCACCCGAACGGTGGGCGGGTGTGGTGGAGAGAGCACGAAATGGGGTGGATTTAGCTGAACGGGCAGCGCGAAGAATAAGGGGACGAGCGACGCGGAGAGTGTTGCTGAGCATGATGGACTGAGGACGATGGCACGAACGGGGTTAGGCGTGACTCGGAAGGTGCCTCGTCACGTGACATTGCTACGCCAAACCGTCACTCGTAGATTTGTGTTGGCTGCGTTCATCCCAGTACATGTCATGACTTTTCCGTTTGACAAGCTCCTCACGGTACAGAAGTAACTTTTGATATCCCTCCGCTCTCAAAAAGACCACATAAATCACTGCGGCCTGACAGTCAGCCGCTGCCGAGGTTTGCCACCGACTATGAATGCTCGATTACCATATAAGGCATGCGTTTACGAACATATTATGGTCATGTTAGCGGAGGATCAGACACCAGCTGATTTTATTTCTGCCCGCCGCTCTTTTTTTTCAGACTCGCTACGCTTGCTTAGGCCAGTCTTAATGGATGCCCCACAACCCCGTCCAGGCTCTCCGGAATCAGCAACACTGGCCGTCCTCCAAGCCTACGGTAATGCAGGAGACCCGAGCAGCTCGTTAAACACCACCGGACACACACAGTCAGATACAGAAGATACGAGTCCGCTCGACTCACCAACCCGGTCAGATTTCCGACTTTCATCGATATCGTGCTCTTCGACCGTCAATTTGGTTCCGCCGCGCTTCGATAATGGCTCCTACCGTCGCGGCGAGTTCAAAGAGTCACCATTTAGATGGAGTTACCCTTTGCTACCGGACACTCCAGTCAGCCCGCCGGAAATTGAGTCAAAGAACGTCACGAGCAATGGAAAGAAACCTGCCATGCGAATGTGGCAAGGTTGGAAAGTCATAATATGCTGTTCTTGTAAGAATCATACTTCTGGTGTCGTGGCTCAGGTCGGCTATAAATACTGTTCTTTCGCCAGGGATGAACGTTTTGCTGCTGCTCATGCCAGTCTCGGTAAGCTTATCCGAGTACAGTGGTTGGATGACACTGATCGAGTCAAGTGGATCCTCGGCTCCGTCATCGGAAGGCATCACAAACTGGTTTTCATTTGTGAGTCTTGTTCTCGAACGCGAAAATGCAACCTACGTAATGAGTATAGTCTGTATTCTCTCTGTGATCCCTCTCGTAAAGGTATGTATGCCTTTTGCTGAAGTACTCCTTCCTATTATTCACTTGCGATAGCTTCACGACCTTTGCACCCGAGAGTTAGCTATTAGATTCGGGGGAACAAAAACTGGGCTTCTTAACGCAAGCATGGTAAGCGGGGGATGCAATACTCCGGTCAACGCTAACACCCTTTCATTTGCAATCAAGAGTAACACGTATGCACTTCGATCCGTGTGACATTTTTCGTTAATCAGTTCCTCTCAGGGTCGAGCTAGTAATCGCAGTTAGTATTGGGTTCATAGGTCGCCAGTCGAATCATCAAGTTGACCCGGATTCACAGATAACTGCATTGCAAAAATGCGAGCTTCGTGTCGTCCAGTCTTCGCGTCGGTGGTCTTTCCCCTTCGAATGACTCTTTACTCACCTTGCGAACGGCAGTGATTGGCTCGATGTTGAGTAAGCTCTGTATGTTCCTTTGCTCTTCTGTGTGGACAACCGTTCTCCCCTGACCTCTTATACCCAGTGCTGGTTCTTGGAATGTGCTTTTTTGCTGGTGGGTTGCGATTCTCGGAGCAAGGGTTTGATCAGAGTAAGCAACTGTCAAACCACCACGGTCATCGCTTAGCGTCAGATCAGCTGCGACTCAGATCCATTCTTCACTACTGAGTATCAGTGTCGGCGCACTACTCCTTCCTGCGGCATACCACTTTGCGCTTAGTAGTGCACACGAGTCAACCGCTGCGGAACAGAGAAAAGCTATTCTAAAAATGAGTCATGGAGTGAGTACCAGTATTTTACTCGACTCGAGCCATACCTTACACAGGTCTTTGATAGGTGTCCATCGTCCTCCTATTGAGTGAGCGGTGTATGCATGCTGCGAATACCCTTCGCTCAACATTCAATACAGTTTACGTCTCTTATCTCCTTTTTCAGTTTTGGTCGCATCGACATCTTTACAAGGATACGAAGCAAAAGAGCAATAGGCTTTCTGTGAAGATTCCTATCAACCCTCGTTTCATCACAGAGAGGCGCTTTTTTACTGGGGAGCCCTTGAGGACATCCAAGTCCGAATCTGATTCTACTCGATGGAGACGTTTTTCGTCTGCAGAATCAAGGATGGGTACATCTGTCGGGGCATCTAGCAGACGATCATCGCTCCATTCATCTTCTGAGATAACTCTCACGGCTTCTTCGGTGAACATACCAGTCAACACCGACGGGATTAATGACTTGTACCCCACCATTCGGTTGGTATCGCAAGCTTTGAAAGACGACGGGACCAGTACCTCATCCGGGAGTTCTGTGGTGGCTCGTTTAAAATCTCGATGGCGGTCTGAAGACGAGGTCCCGACCGTAAATGAAGAAACCCATCACGACTTGCCTGAGCCCGTGCACTCTGATGCGGGTTTGCCCCCCAGTCAAGGATCCACGCTTTCAATTGAGTCGCTCAAGGAGCCTAGATTGAGTTTGACTCTAACTCTGCTCCTGCTGACGGTAGTGACCATTGTGAGTCGAATCTGATTCGACACGCAGCATCTGAAACACGCTTCAGTTAGCGACATTTAACGCGGAGGAGCTCGTGGAGAGTATGGACGGCATAGCTACGTCGATCAGCAAGCAATGGATTGGTTTAATTTTGCTCCCGGCAGTTACCTCCATCGCAGGTCAGCCGCATTTGTACCCGGTCGGATTTTGACCCTCAACGAATCTCCACAACAGAGTGCGTCACTGCGATGAATGTCTCTGTGAAGGACCAGCTTGGACTGAGTGTCAGCGTTGCTGTCGGATCGGCAATAGTACGTCAGGTAGAAGTCTCCAAGTTTGACGCTTAAAGCAAAATTTCCATCCTAGCAAACCACTCTATTCATCATCCCGTGAGCTGACTGACGTCTAAATTCTTCACACATTGATTGCGCGCTGCGCACCAAAGCTTCATGGTCACCCTTGGATGGGCACTAAACAAACCGCTGGCATTACTCTTTGATCCGTTTGAGTCCATCGTAAGTTTCCTTATGTCGAACGACCATTCGCAGGCTGATCACATTCACCAGGTACTCTACATCTCCGGCAAGTGACATTTTGTAGCACAGTGAGCAAACGCTAAAGTGGCATCTTAGTACAAACAATGAGCCACGTCGTCGCCGACGGTAAATCTAATTGGCTCGACGGCGCAATCCTAATATGTGAGCCCTCCGTGTACCCTTGCCCAACGGCGACTGATATCGGAAATAGCGTTGTACGTGATCATCGCGGTTTCGTTTTGGTATTATCCAGGTATTTCGGATCGAATGGACGATGCGCACCTCGATGCTGACAAACCATTCCATCAGGCCAACCAAGTGAGATCACTGCCTGTGCAATCAGTGTTGCAACAGACAATTGAAGCTCGTACTCGTAAACCACAACCCTAGCGAACCTCTTTGCATATATACCTCGCAGTATTTCAACATTCTTTTCATAGCCACTTTCCTTACCAACCCTAGACTTCTAGATCAATCTTGTTAAATAATGAGTGTCTTGTAGTACCACGGGTCTGATGGAAAGGTCTACGATAGGTAATAGCGGTCTCCTAAACATCAGAGCCAGTGATAAACAGACCTGCATCACACCAAGATTCAAGACACACCGATATGGCCCATGCCAGGCTCCATGATCCAGACTTTCTTCCCATCTCCATAACGATGTCCTTCCCCTTCCGAGTAATAATGCTCAAGCCAAGTCTCCCGCAAACCTTCGTCAATGGCCCCACAGACTATCCTCACTTTCGGGAAGGCCTTGTGAAGGACTGATATACCCCCATTCTGCGCAACCAGGAACGTAACGAAAATGATGTGATCCTGAAAGACGCCGTGATCCAACAGCGTGCGGATCGCCATAAATGCCGACGCGCCAGTGCCAATCTCGTGTGATGTCAATTTCGGGTTGCCACAGGGCGAAGGACTAGAGGTTACTTACCTGGGCATCCAATAGGAACACCCAGGTGTCGGGCGCGAGGTGACGGTGGCGGATACATTTGGGAAGCATGACATGCAAGAGCAGTGGTTCTCCCGTCTTTGCGTCTGACTGTACCAGCAGGGAGCCGATGGCAACATCGCTCAATACTCGTTGAAGGCCCTTCTCGAGCGGTCCCCCCCTGAAAGCTGCTGTGAGTATCGGATTCGCGACAAATGCAGACCAGCATACGATCGGATGATGGATACACCACATGTATACTAGCGGATCGAGTGAGCAACGAGGAGCCCAACGGGGTCGCGACGAACATACCTTGACGTCAAGTTCTTTACCACATATTTCCACTCCCATTGGCGTCACGACGACCTTATTTCTATATGGAAGTAGTTCCATAGCCTTCTCGATGAGGAAAGTAGCGAGTCTGTCCACGAAAAAGATAAAGTCCTGCCGGGGTGTCATCCTGTCCCGCAGAATGGTATAGATGCCCTGACAAAACATTCCATGATGTTGAGCATGTAGATCATGCACCGGACTGACCTTTAGTTGGACTGTCTGCGGCAACACAATTAGATTCAAATTTTCGTGGTTGTCGTTGGGATTGAGACACTTGTCAATGCTTGTACTAGCCATGTTCTTCCGAAAGTGCCGGGCTCGTTCGTTCATCTGCTGCCTAACATGGGTGGAGATGAGATCGATTGCGACAGAATTGTTCGAACCAGGAACAACCTGAAGCGACATTGTGGTGATTTAAAGTGGGTTACACAAAAGATTACAGAGTAGAGCAGCTTACGATATCCGCGAATCGGGATGTCGGGAGAACAAAGTTATCAAAGGCAGGTTTGACATAACGAAGGTATCTGCAATTCAAGTAAATACCCTAGCCAAACAACGGGCCACAAGAAACAAACTGTTCGAGTACACCCTCCACGCTCCGACCACGTTCTTTAACGTCTCGTTGAATCCGTCGCGCAAGCATCAAATCCGAGTCGCATTGAACGAATACCTATGCGGCATCGAGAAGCAGCTCGAGTGCGAATGCGCAAATGTCACCTTGAGGTCATACAAAGCACGTAAACTTGGGTCGTGCAGAGCCATAATACCCTCAGCTGATGCGACAGTGAGAATTAGGTAGACTAATGAGGAAAACGCATCATACCAATTATTACAGCAGCACCATATAGATACTTGGTCTCATCTAATCGTTGGTGTTCCGCGAACGAGTAAACTGGTATATTAGTCTGTTTGCATGCCTTTAGGTCTGCAAGACACTGTAAGGAATGATGAGCCAAGTATACCTCCTCAGCCAGGACTCTCCGAACTACGTACCGCTGCGAACATGGGCATGTCGAGAGCATCAGGGTGGTCAAAGTCGAATCGATTTGCGTGGGCAAGCGCGATTTCTTCCTCGGTATGATATTTGTAGAAACTATCCTGTCAGACAGTGGACGTATGGTCAAACAGGCCTCACCACCTAGTAAGAGAGAGATGCATACTTGTGACAGAATCGCGATTGTTGGCACCGAACCCAGCGACTTGACGATTTGCCTAGCTACGTGAGTCTGGCTGGAGGAAGTTACCGCCCTTTTTCCAATGCGAAGCAAATCTCACCTTCCCACTTGCCGAGCCGCCTACAAGAAAGCGCCACTTAATCTTCGGTAGAACGAGCTGGGTAGACCTGGTGCCCACCTGCTATCCCGATGACGAACGCGCCGCATATGGGGAGGCCGTCCTCGCCGTACCTTGCGAGAGTGGTGATCAGAGACTGCTCGGAGAAGTCATCAAGCTCCAAATTTCACCAGGGAGGCCTTCCGTGCGACTTGAGCAGGATATTTTTCCGTGCCTGGACCGACTGGGTCAGGTTGCCGCGATGCTCCCCGGTGTCATACAGCTCTGGCTCCTCTCCGAACATCATGTAGTCGGGTTTGGCGATGGAAAGAGCAGCCAAGGAAACCGTCGCAGTGCGGACGGTTGCGGGTGAAAGTATGTGTAGTCGTCGGCTACAGCAAGTCGCTAGTTCGTGTGGTCATAATCATAATTAGATGAGAGACGAAGGGCCTGTTTCGGACTTTCGTGGATACGGTACTCAAAGCTGCGCAGCAACATCTACTCCTCAGCGCTCTAGCAACGAGTCTGCAATCTGGTTTTGCTGAGCTGCCTCGTCTCGGAGTTTCCGCACCCAAAGCTCGCCGTTTTCCATCACCATTAGTTGTCTGTCTTGTACACGAGGCTGTACACCGCCCACGAAAGCCCAGAGAGGTAAGGGAGCAGACGGGGGTGGCTGACCGCTTTGTAAAACTCTTGACATTGGCTTGGAAGCCCGACTATGTCTGCTAGTGAGTGTGGTCCGGCAGGGATAGCAAAGGTGCATCGAAATGGAGGGTTGCTGGTCAAGCGTGGTTGAGACACCGGACCTGTTCGACGGCGCTAGCGTTGGCAAATGAATGAGATCCGAACCGAGTCTCTCATCCAAGTAGGATCGTATCGAGATCCGGCTCTTCCAGTCATCTAGCCCCTCTTGGATGGGTCTATATATCCTCAGTCGCTTATTCACTCCCAGGAGTCAGAGACTGACCGCTGACAGAGCATGCATAAGCCTAGAGAAGCGTTTCTGGGCTCTAGTTTGTCGCAGGTACGAACGATCGTGGAGACGGTCGAAGGGTAATCTTTTTCCAAGCCGACAATAAAATCTGCCCGCAAGCCATGTAAATCCTGAAGGCTTGGGACTGCAGCAACCACCGCGTACCTTTGGTCAGATCGTGAATGCCACGCGTTCGCCCATCTTTGCCGACAACATGAATCGAACTCCACCACGCGAACAGCGAACATTCTTTCATAGTCACATCCCTGAGTGGTCGGACCACACGTACGGTATCTGAATTCTCGCTTGTCGTAGGTTTCCATTCTTCTTGAAACTCTTCAAGTATCGAATGGCCTCCTCCCTGTGAGATACAAGAAATCAGGGATATCGAAAGCGTGGTCAGTGATGCTCCGAGCAACAAGTGCGATGCCAGACGTGAGCGGGCCGTGTACAGTAGCAAGAGACGAATGAGGGTTCTGATGGCAGTTGAGACGGCTGTCTGCGTGGGTAACGAACCAAGGTATGTGCGCAAGGCGTCTACAGGAGAGGAATCACAGGATGGAGCAGAGTGTAACACTATTAGGGGAGATCGTCACGAGAGACAGCAGAATACATGTCTTTGAAATTACCTTCGGTATACAACCCGTCCTTTCCTAGCTCAACTGCCAGTTGTAACCGACCTTGATCTGTCGTAGTGATTGAACGCCACCATAAATCATCGAACGCAAATTCAAGGCGAAGCGGAACGAAGGTAAAGTTTGGATAAGACTCAAGAGCTCTCTCAATCTCATCCGTCCTATCGCATGCCTGTAACTTTAGTTATGACCATTACGACGTAGGGATGGCTAAGTTTCGTACCCCGGGGAACGCACTACATGCTTCCACATAGCACACCGCGCATGATGTCCACACGTTTGCACTCCGCGGGTGTTTCGTCCCCCCTCGAAGCGTGCCGTTGAAGGAAGACCCGCTAGTGAAATATGTTTTGTGAACCAGGTCGAGAAGAACGGATGAACCGAGGCCACCAGAAAACCCAAGCACTAGAGATCCCGAGGCTTTAAGCCTTAGTCGTTTGGATGTCCCTGCATCTGCATTTACGGTCGGCTCCAGAGACCTTCGGAACTTTAAGGTAACGAGAGGAATGAAGCACTCCCTGTCACGGACACGTTGGCCATCGCAAGAGAAGGACGGAGTTGAGGAGCTTACTTGCAGTACACCGCATGTCGTATCACGATTTTACCTGGGTTGGCTTTGCATTTGATACAAGTCCTGCCTTTGTTGAACCTGAGACGCCCTGGAAGGAGTGTTCGGCAGAGATTAACGAGGGATTAGCTGATCACTCACGAGGCATGAACGCATCCTGGTCGGTGGATGGGTTTCCGCAGGAATGCATGGTCTTGGTTCAACACATCTTATCATCTCCGCACTTGCTGTCAATATCGCACTCGTACAACGACGCTGGCCTATTCCAACTTCGCTTTCGACGGTCTCTACGTGTCACACTCTTGTGGATGAGCGGGTTCAGGGAATGGTCCTCTGGCATGTCGAGGTTGTGGTATGCGTTATGGGCCGTGTTGTATACTTGCTTGCAGTGGGGTCCGATACTTCCAGCCTGTTCAAAAAACCTGGCGCATGGCCGACAGCGACTCGAAGATGACTATCAGAGATGTCGCATCCCGTCCATAGTTCCACGACTCCAGGTCCAACGATCTACTCATTGCATACCAACACCCCGAGGTTATTGCTCATCTTCAAGTTGCGAGTAACCGACTTACTTCTCGACTAATCGCACGAGCAGATGCCCGGTGAGTTTCCAATCAGTCCTACGGCCTACATGACGATCGATCCAATTAACCTCGCACTTTGTGTCTCATCCACTAGACGCGGCTGACGGTCGGCGCTGTAACCGCCGGCGGCTGTCCTACAAAGAAAGACTTTCCTGAAATCGTTTCTTAGAATTGGCTATCGTATCGCTTACTGCTTTCCGGCATTTATCAACAAGCCACTCCAAAACCATACGTCGCTATGATGACCATCAACACTGCCAACCCATTCAAGTCCTGGACCACCAAGACTTTCGTCGAGAGCGGTCGGGATTTTGGCGCGTGTTCCCCTTCCGCGGACGTTAACCACCACTCGAGCAAGGATTTTGATACCACTACCGCCGCCGTGGATGGCAGCCTCCCCGAGCCTCGGCCGTTAGAGCACATGGTAAGCGGATTTACTTCAGCCGGTCATCGCGAATCAACACCGCCCCCTTTGAAGGTAGTTCAGTGCTCGTCGGTCTTCAGAGTACGCACGGATGTCCACATTAAGAGGCAGAAGATCCTCTCCAAGGTTAAGATGGCGAGGAACAACACCGCCAAGCTGTTCAAGCCAAATGGTCGCATATCGTTTGTCACGACTCTTCTGTTTACCCATCGGCATGCCAAATCGAATATGACCACGGTGTATGAGCCAGGGTCCCCTCGCCACTCTAGCTTGGAGGCCATCACCCCTCCTATGGTGTGCGGCGAAAACGTAATTGATGAGCGCGTCGAAGACTCGGTACACACCATTTGCAGCCTAACTGGATATTCGTCCCCGTCGCCAGCTGTGCAGCTTTTCGCACAGCCAGAATCTAAATTTGACATACGTCCTACGTTTTATCTCAGCAAGTTACATACGATTGAAGAGGTCGGGAGCACTGAGATTGTCGTTGGGGTGGTGAATGCGGAGCAGACAGAGCTAACCACATCCGGTTCATACACCTCCTGGTCGAACAGTGATTCTAGGATCACTGTTTGTTTGCCCGGCGACTCATTCTCTGATCTCTCCACGGCGCGTGGGCCCAGTTTAGTTTGTTCAGAGACAAACACGTCGCTTGTGGATACCTCCCTTGCGACGAGCGTCGATACTCAAGACAGTCATAGACACTCACCACGGACGTTTCGTAGGCTTCGGCGGGTACCAAATTACGAGGATTTGAGAGTAAGTTACTTCAAATCTTCCATGTTGCCCTCTGATTTTTGTCCAGAATGTCTGGGCCATTGTTAATCATGGCTCTTCGCGATCTGATATATTCTGTGGGTCGTCCGATGGTGGCTCCTTATGCGAAGAAGCTACTTGCAACAATGCAGTACCGCTGCGTAGATATAAGAAGTGCGAGAACTTAAGGGTAAGTCGAATACGTTGCGTCTTTTCGACGATCACCGCTGATCGATAGATTCAGAAATTGTTTTCGTCATTCGAGCCTAGCATATACGCTCCAACAATTCGTCAAATGAACGAGGACAAGGACATTCCAGTAAGAATGCCGGCTCCTTGACGCGTCATCGATGTTCAACTCCAGTATCACAGGCATGGTTAGCCACCAGGAGCTATGAGTCCTCCCACAACCTGCTGAAGACGTGTACATCCCGAACACAAAGCAAATCCCCAAAGGCTACTCTCCCGTTTCGCGGCTGTGAATTTTTACAGAGCATCATCCACCCCTCATCTCGTGTGCAAGCGCACGCTGCCCAATCGTCCTCGAGCCAACCTTCACTACCATACTCGCCTCTCAGGTGGTCGTGTGCCAAGATAACGCGATCGAGTCTGATGTCAGAGAAACGTCGGGGGATGATGTATCGGTCAACGGTGGAATCAAGGGACGTCTCGATTCGATAGATATCGACCCTTGGTACTAAAGTCCTTCCGGTACAATGTACTTCCCTCAGAGTCGTCACGTCTTTTCTGTTACCGTATCTCTTACCCAAACACGTACGCGCACATCCACTCCGGCTGTCAAAAATGCTTAAGTTGAAAAAAGACAGTGCGTTTAAAGCCGCTCATAAATTTTACACCTCGGAAACTTTGTTTCCAATGGAAATTCTGTGTAGCTAGCCAAAGCACAGTTTACAAACACCGAGAATTTATCGAAACCTCGGGATCGAAAAAAAAAGAATCTCGCATACCTGGCGGGTGAGGCGCCACTCTGTGGTTGCTAAAATGGATTCACGTTTGGTATGATGTTCCATCCTACATTCTTCAGTGCGCAGAATTTCTTTCGGTCCGCTGATCAATCCCCGAACACGGCAAAGATAACGAAGGAGACAGACAGTTGTTTTTCTGCTGGGCTACATATTCCTCCACTTTCGCGCAAGCGTCCCGCAGAGCGTTCGCGAGCACATCAAAGTCGGATATCTGTTGAATATGATGGACGAATGCAGACGCAATACGTTCCCAGTACAAACCTCGTTCCAAATCTGTGCGCTGCATCTAACCCACCACTTCCCGTTGTGTTTAAATGGGGTGCCATAGGTCTGCCACCGGAGTAACAAAGTGTTGTTAAAGATCTGGTAGACCTCATCGGTGTACTCGATATCGCCAGGCATGGGCAGCTCCACGCTGACCTAGATTAATATATCAGACGCACACTCCGGGACGAGTCGTTGTCCACCAACCATGTTCAGTGTGAATTCGCCATCTGGGTCCATAACATTAGTACCAAGGCGTTCCGCTAGATGCCTCCCCCCTGCGACGGCAAGTGCGTGGGTATACGCATTAATCTTGTGCTCTCCGCCTAACCATTCTCTGAAATCAAGCGCTACGCGAACGTCAGGAACGCCGGTCGGATAACCAGTGAGTGTGTTGACCTGCACCAATACTCAGCTGCGGGACGTGATCAATCGTTCCAGTCCCTAGAACAACTTGAGTAATGACATGGCGATGATTGAGACTGTGTCGCTTGCATTCAAAGAGCTTGACAAAGCCCTGGAGACCTCGGTGTTCACCGTCTTGCGGAGATTGGTAGGTGACCGGCGTGGGGATAGGCGATTTGATGATGTGCTGGTTTCTGGTTTTCTCGAACTAAGTCACCAGGTACCCGTGAAATTCGAAAGGTTGATCAAACCTCCTAGGGACATAAAGGACTGCACTTCCCCGCTTTGCAAAGAGCCATTTATGGCAATTCTTTTGGAAAACGAAGGAACGGTTGGGATGATTCACGAAATGTATAGGAGCACATACGGAAACCCAAAAATCGGGTTGTGCTTCCGACAGGTTGATGTCCAACTCTTGACCTATGGAGTGGGCTGCGTCGACGACGCTGATGACTCCAGCTTCTCGGCAAATTGCCACCATCTCCTTCCAGGGGAGCAGGACTCCCGGTTGAGCAGCGATCGTATCAATGACCGATATGATCTTCCCTTTCCCCTTCGCGTCGCAAGTCTCGGCCAACCCCTTGATGTGTTTTTCGAAATCCTCAATAATCTTGGCGCGTTTCGTTGGGAACTGAAGATTGAATGTCGACAAAGCGGGGTGAGGCGGAATATCTCCGAGGTACTTGAGCGTTTGGGTCACGGAGCCATACGTCGTCGTAGCTGAGTAGAAGACATTAGGACCAGAGAGGCAACGTTGCAGACTTGGTGACCATACTTCCGACTAGGATGCTTCCGATGTCTCCCTCGTTGAAGATGAGATTGTGCAGGATGGTCGCGATGCCGTGCGAGGTGTTGTTCACCATGACGCACTCGTCAGTTTCCGCCCCGATGAACTTGGCGATGCGCTCTCGGACACGGTTCACATAGTGAATGCAGGAGATCTTTATGAACTTGTCTACGTTGGACTCCACTTCATCGGTGAGCTCGTCGCAGAAGGCACGGACAGGAAGTGGTAGGGACCCATAGGAACCTGTTGACGGTCAGCGCGACAAAGATCATGAAGCGATAGGGGGACTCACCATGGTTGAGGTGGACGTAGTTGGGATCGAATCCGAAAAGTGCAAGCGCGTCGTGACCAAACGCTGGCGGCACTGTTTTATAGAGCTCAGAGGGTGTGAGAGACAGTCGAGATCGCTTCGTTGCAGTCCCAGCGGTTGGGGCGAGCATGACTATCAGATTCCAATGTTCTCATGTTATCTCGAGACGACCCCCATCTCACATCACCACGTTCGCTCGTCTTTCGCTTTCACACACCATCCATGACATCTGTCTTCTTCTACGGAACGTTGATGCACCCGAAAATATTGAGGCGAGTGATCGGAAACGATGGGTTATATCTCCAGACCAGACCAGCGCTGTTGCTCGTGAGTACACGCCGCTACTGTAATTCGTGGAAATCGATAGTAAGGACGACGTGTAGGACTACACCAGGCACAAGATTAATGTAGACGTGTAGCATGTCGTGGTGCAGCTGTTTCACTCACTCCAGCGAATCGTAGGGTGCAGATTACCCGGGTATAGTTCCTTACTCTCAAAGCCAAGCCATGTTTAGCAGAGATCTGACGCTCGAGGAGAGATCCGTAAGAGGATCGCTGGTAGTAGGACTTTCCGACGGGGACATCAGATTACTGGATGTTTTCGAGGGGGATGTGAGTAGTAGCTGACCCACTGACCCGGCGGCTGAAGAACCTGATCTTGACTGTGGCAGGAATATACACGAGAGCTGGTTCACGTCCACCCATCGGGTCCCTTGGTAGCTCTCAGCGACACAGAGACGACGACGGGAGAGGTTCCGCCAGTGCCACCAGGAAGCGAACTAGAGACAGCGTTGGAAGTGAACACGTATGTGTGGTGCCGACCCGTATCCGAGCTGCAGCCGAAACTATGGACGTTCGAGGAATTCGTGGAGGAGAATGCATGGAAATGGATTGGACCTGCATCTGAGGGTAACAAGGACTACGAAGAGGTTGACAGATGACGCGCGATGCAAGGGAACATTGTCCGTGCGGAAACTTTGCCAGATGAAACAAGTAACTCAAATAGTGTACCTATGCTGTCCACCTCTTCCTAGTCCTACTGGACTGTCACAGGAAAATGTCTGAAGCACCGTTACTACCGACGCTCTCGAACACGCTCCAACAACGACGAGAGCGTGCTAGCTGCCATCGCTTGGTCCGGCTGATCCTCCCAGCATCGATCGTCGCCGGTTTCCTTCTGTTCGTCTTCACCGCCAGCATCATTGACGGGACCGGACGCCGCCTTCCGTGGGAGGAAGAGCCAGGTCGGTCGCTTGCGTCCCATGACATGACCCGTCAGCTGACCGTTACGCTGAACCACTCCAGATGTCGTGTTTCCAAACTTTTCTCACTACAAGTACCTTCAGACCCTCCCTAGCACCCATTTCCCCATTCGTACGTCGCACAAACACTCGTAGGAGGTGAAAACTTGATCGATGTCAACCCAGACCCAGATGATGACAAGCGTATCATCGCCATTGGAGACATCCATGGCATGGACGAAGCGCTTAGGTTCGCGTCGTCGGTTCTGTTTGTCCTGGACCCCGCTGATCCTCCTCGTCCTTGCAGTGCACTGCTCGCCGAGATTGCTTACGATTCACATTCAGATACCTTAATCCACTTGGGCGATCTCGTCCCCAAGAGTAAAAGGGTCTCACCCATTCCCGTCCTCGATTTCATGTCCACGAATCGTATTCTTGGTGTACGCGGCAATAACGACCAGAAAGTCATCGAATGGAGGGCTTGGATGGACTGGATCGAGTCTCTTCCTGGCGGCAGAGAATGGCTGGAGGATATGGACTCGGATTGGTTCGATTTCGACGGAGACGAGCCCAACGCCGAATTCAACGGTTGGCTCAATAGGTCGCACAGGGACTGGGAAGCATACGTGCCCGAAGACTGGAGGCTCCTTGGAAAGCACTACAGGGCCGCTCGCGCAATGTCTCAAGCGCATTACGACTACCTTTGCTCTCTTCCTCTCGTCCTCTACGCACCGACGGCTCACACATACTTTGTCCATGCCGGGTTGCTAGCGGCAGACCCAACCCGCGACGAGGATGATCCCGAGCAACCCCTCTCTCATTTGCCCAATGCAACCAGTCCGGACAAGGACGGCCACACCCTTCGTGGTCTCCAAGAGCTAGCGTTGCTCAGTCAAATCCCTCAGAATCGCGATCCTTGGGTGTTGATGAACATACGAGGGATTAAGAAACACGGTAAAATTACAGACAGTAACAGAAAGGGTATTCCTTGGTCCGATCCGTGGAACGACATGATGGACAGCTGCTCTGTCGCGCCAGAGACGGAACTACCCACGACCGAGCACGGTTCGAGACGGTGCTTCCCGTCGATGGTGGTGTATGGCCACTCTGCGGCTCGAGATCTTGATGTAAAGCGATGGTCCATTGGTCTTGACACGGGTTGTGTGAGTGATGCGATTGTGCCGCGCAACCTTTTGACGCAGGTTACCCTTAGGCATATGGTCGTCAGCTGACTACCATCATTCTCGACGCGACGTCGCTCTCGCCCCAAACCCATTCACGAGTCTTTGGTGCACCCCTCATCCCGTACGGAGACGAAGGAACAGCCAAGATCGTTAGCGTAGAATGTGATACATAATTTGGCTTAAATATTTCCGCTACAAGTATTTCGGCTCCTAGGGGCACCTACTTGGGATTTTCACTAAACATGAAGGGTTTGGAAGTCAGTGTATCCTAACACCGCTGTACCACAATAACTGTATGAACTCGACGTGTCCGTGCTAATTCTGTGTCTCAGTGCGTTCCAGAGTTGTCTCGATAACGAGGGGAAAGTTGAATAAGAAGCCCCACAAACCCGCTGTTGCATTCACATGTGACATCTTCTACCCTCACGTGAGGCTCCTTGGATAGGTTGGCGGCAGGCGCGGTCACCTTGACGTTTTCTGAAATTGCCAGCAGCAGGAGTGAAAATAACCACCTCTGACGCGAGCACCAGACCATTGGAAGCAAGAATCAAACGAGAGAGGAAGCAACCGACGTCGAGGATACCTTCCACGGCAGCGACACCGCACAAGCGCAAGTTCAGAGAAAGGAAGATCCCATCCTCCTTTGTGCACCGCATGACCGTGTCCGAGTTAGGTTAGTGGGCGCCGTGATAGGGTAACCTGCACGAGAGTTGGCATGCGTCGGCAAGTGCTCTGCAGCCACTTGAATGGTGAAATCACCTCGAGACGCGAACACTCGTGCTATGCGATTGGGATGTATATGGGACACCGTGAATCAGGTGCAGACGATTGGCAGCAGTTGAATCGTCGAGGCACACAGAGTAGACACGGCTCACATGGCTGCGTGATTCCTTTTAGTTGATCACGGAAGGGACGACAAACCATTCATGTAACCACGCGGCCAAAAAAAAGCGGTGGCATCGTAGCATGGCTGCAGGGATCTTGTAAGGGGTAATCATTGATCTGTTTCAGGTCGTTTCTCATAGAACATGAGCGTTGTATCACATCATCGCATAATCAGCCCGATCAGGGATCTGACGGTCAAACAATGAACTGCAGATTGGTGTCCTGGTGGGAAAAGTGATGCAAAAAATTGTCATTTCCGCTCCAGTGGCACCTCGAATTGAGGGGCGACTTACGATGGGGTGGGAACATGAAAACTGGTACAGCCGCGTCAATACGTGCCGTCTCATCAGGACCCTGGCAACATACCTGGGGTTTTTGGCTATGCTTATCGCTGAGAATCCACCTAAGTAGAGGCAGGTTGACAGATGCTGGAAACGTAGATATCCGGCAAGCGTACCTCATCTCAGTGAGGAGCTCTCGATAACTCGGGCTAGGATTTTGCGCTGTACAAGGTCGCCTCAATGACTGGGAATGCATCCAATCTAAGGGGAAAGTTACCGAGCACTGTCAAAAACGCCTGGCATCGGAGGTCAAAGGGGAAGTGTGATAAACAAAGTGGACAAGTACGTACATCACTCATGGCACCTGTGCTACGTCCTCGGATTTGGGCGTCAGCACTTGTCTGGGAGTCCTTGCAACCACTCCAAGACATCTGAGTATCAGAATCGTAAGCATTGCATACATACGGAGGTGGAACTGTCTTACCACGTCAGCGTCGCATGATCTTGTTGCTCTTGTATACTGGTTAGCCTTCTGTGCTCTCCCAGATGCGACATGGATCAGATCCGTTACACCGTGCAGCATACCACCCATGTCACTCCTCTCAAAAGAGGATAAGGTAGAAAGTAAACCTTTTGCCGCGTCAAGCTTCATATTGGGTTCCTTGAGCTTTCCCTCCGTAGAGTACTGCATGACCAAGATTTAAACACGCAGCGGCGGGGCAGGTGCGGTCAACTAAATGACAGTCACATACCGTGTATGGGAGGTCTAGTAACGGAAATTTAGCGCTGTGTCATAGAATATTTAGATTCCGTACCAAGTGCAGAGCCAGAGTGGCAAGCCTATCGAAAGTTGACATGGAGACGGAACGATCCAAGGCCACTTACATCGAAGATGGCCGTTAAGCGACAGCCGACCGGGAGCCCTCTGACCATAATCATGTGCATTTCCTATGACAGCTTTGAGTCGCAAATCACGAGATCTAATAAAGCCAACGAACATCGTCCACGATATGGGATGTTCTCTTGAAGTCCACGGGATATATGACTGAGCAGAGTTGCATGAATGAAAATTCTAGTTAAATAGCTCAATTATTTCTTACCTTCGTCATATCCATCTTCTTCGTCACCATCCAGATCTTCGGTCTGTCCTCCATGTCCCGAATCTGTACTAAATACTAAGGGGTCCACCTTGTCATGAAAAAACACATACAATGGAAGAAAAGAGAATCGTTGGCCCGGGCATCTCTCACGAGCCAGTGCATTGCATCGATCTGACGGAATATGAGGTCACGCGAAGTTGCTCTGGTAACATAACAGACCATGTTCTGTCGGGTAGGTTGTTGACGGGGATACGGAGAATCATCCGTCAGCATCACCATATCCTCTTCTCTGTAACCACGCCCTGTTCACATCGACATGACATTGCTGAATGGAAAAATCCAATGAAACAACTCGCCTAAAAGAAATCTCTTCATGCGATGTGCGTCCTCTATACAACCGTGAAGTGCCTCAGGCTGGCCGATATAGTTTATGCCGATCTGTAACAACCCGAGTGTTATGAAACATATGGACGTCCAAGACGAAGGCGCACGAGCAATGCTTTCTTCTTCCCATTGCATTGGGAGTACTGAAAATAAGCGGGCTGTATTTGGCCACCTGGAATTGGCTGATAGTGATACGTTT